>VWYO01016460.1:6427-24563 GCA_013400275.1 Rhadina sibilatrix | reverse complement strand
ATGCCCGGACCCGCAGCTCCGTGCCACGGCTGCCTTGGCCCTGCTCCTCACTCTCCCCCCTTGCCTCGTTCCCCCTCCCCAGGATTTTCATCCCCAAGAAGCACCGGCAGCGCTTTGACGAGGTGGTGTCGCAGAGCCTGATCAGCAAACTCTGCCGCTCCAAGAGCGAGCACAGCAACCGCCTGCGCCGCAGCCGCAGCGAGGACCACCAGGAGCGGCTGCTGGTGTCCACCCGCGCCAGCTCCGTGCCCCGCAGCCACGAGGAGCTCAGCAAGAGCCTGCGCAAAACCACCTCGCTCGTCACCAGCAATGTGGCCTCGGGGGCTGCCCGCAGGTAGCGGCTCCCCTGGGGTTTGCGCGGAGGGCGGAATGGAACGGGAGGGGTGCCGGGGGAAAGGGAGGGGAGTTGGGTGTGAAACCCTCCTGGGATCAGCATGAACAGAAAATCTCTCCCTCTGGATGGCCGGGCGGCTTTGTGCCCCTTGTCCCAGCTCCTGGGCAACCTCTGTGTGCCCTCAGCTCTGCAGGGCGGGCTGGGAGGAGCTGTGTGAGGAGCTGAGGTGGGACGTGCAGGCTGAGAGGGGATGTCTGCTCATTGCTGGGTGGGATGGAGGCTGTGCCAGCAGGGTTTGGGGTACCGAGCTGTGCCAGCACAATTCCAGGATTCCTGGCTGTGCCAGCAGGATTCGGGGCACCCAGTTGTGCAGCAGGATTCGGGGTACCCAGCTGTGCCAGCAGGATTCCAGGATTCCTGGCTGTGCAGCAGGATTTAGGGTACCCAGCAGTGCAGCAGGATTCGGGGCACCCAGCAGTGCAGCAGGATTCGGGGTACCCAGCTGTGCCAGCAGGATTTGGGGTACCCAGCTATGCCAGCACAATTCCAGGATTCCTGGCTGTGCCAGCAGGATTCGGNCCCAGCTGTGCCAGAACAATTCCAGGATTCCTGGTTGTGCCATCAGGATTTGGGGTACCCAGCTATGCCAGCACAATTCCAGGATTCCTGGTTGTGCCAGCAGGATTTGGGGTACCCAGCTGTGCCAGAACAATTCCAGGATTCCTGGTTGTGCCATCAGGATTTAGGGTACCCAGCTGTGCCAGCAGGATTCGGTGTACCCAGCAGTGCAGCAGGATTCGGGGTACCCGGGCACAGAGCAGACTGAAAGGAGGTTGGAGCCAGGTCGGGGTTGGTCTCTTTCCGCAGGTAACGAGGGACAGGATGAGAGGAAACGGCCTCGAGTTGCAGCAGGGGAGGTTTAGTTTGGGTATCAGGGAGAATTCCTTCGCAGCAAGGGTTGTCAGGCAGCGTCCCACTGCCCGGGGCACTGGCGGAGCCCCTGGAAGCGCAGAGGAAACGGTGACGGTGGCACTCGGGGACACGGGGGTGCTGCTGCTGGGCTGGCACTTGGATTTCATCATCTTAAAGGTCCTTTCCCACCCCGAGATCCCCCGTGTCTGGCCCTGCCGTGGCCCAGCAGGTGTCTGGCTGCCAGGCTGTGGGAGGAAGGACAGACAATCCCTGGAGCGCGGGGATTAACCCACTTCCCGTGCCCAGATGGCCGGAGCGCAGCAGCCCCGGAGGGCGCGGGGCTCCGCCTGCTGCCGCCGATGCTGCCCTGCGGCTGGGGAACCCAGCGTGTCCGGCTCCAGCGCCTCTTCCTGCCAGCATGATCTTCCCTGTGACTTGTCCAAAAAAATCCTCTCCCAGCGCAGTCTCCCTCCCTGCCAGCACAGGACCTTGCTGGTTGGAAATGATCTCAGTAATTCTGCCTTCCCCCAGCTCCCTGTGGGAACAGCTCCCAGCTCCAATCAGCCTCCCAGCAGGGAGATTTCCTAATGCTCCTTCCAAAATTCCCTGGAGGAATTTAATTCCTGTCTCATCAGCCTACGAGACCTTTGCTCCCCGAACCACATTGTCTCTCTAATTCTCTGTAATAAAGAATCACAGACTGGTTTGGGCTTGGAAGAGCCCTTAAAGATCATCCAATTCCAATTCCCTGCCATGGGGGGCTGGAATCAGATGAGGTTTAGTTTATATATATATATATGTATTTATCCCATATTCCACTTTAAAATCACATTTGAAAGACACTTTGGTATCAAAGGCGACCTCGTGGGGACATTGGGAGCGTTGGGGATTTGAGCACTCAGGAGAACCTGGGCTAACAGTGTTGTGCAGGGGCTGGGGAAGGAAACGAGGGCTGGCTCTTGTCCTCTGACCTCCAGTTTGCCATTTTCACCCCCAGAACCGTGCGAGTTTACAAAGGCAACAGGAGCTTTGGCTTCACGCTCCGTGGGCACGCCCCGGTGTGGATCGAGTCTGTCCTGCCAGGTGAGAACACCAGGTTCAGGGGGTGGCTTATTGATCTCTGGTCTGAAACTGAAATGGGAAATCTGCTAAAAAAAAAAGAGCAAAAGGGGCTTTCCCAAGGAGTTTTCCCAGTGGAATAAGGAGCACCTTGGGCGCAGCTCAGATTGGCCTCACCCACTCCTTGTTTTGAGAGGTGGGAGGTGTGCTCAGTGCCAAGGCTGAAATGACAGCAGTGTTCCCAGGGCTGCAGCCAGCGGGGTGAGCAGCTAACCCGGGTGCAGGGGGTGCCCTGCCTGGGGTGTCCCTGGGCTCCCATCCCAGGCAGCTGAAGCCCCTTTGTCCCCTCAGGGAGCCCGGCGGAGAAGGCTGCTCTCAAAGCTGGAGACAGGATCCTGTTCCTCAACGGCCTGGACATGAGGTAGGAGCCCTGCAGGGCACCGAGGCCAGGGGCTGAGCACAGGCTCTGCTCACTCCTGGGCAAGGGAAGCAGGAGCTGCTGGCCCTGCTCCCCGTGTGCTGCTGTGCCCAGGGGTTTGCCCTGTGGGGACAGCTGGGGACAGCTCCTTCAGTGCTCCTGTGCAAAATCTGCCCCTAAGAGGGGCCTTTTGCTCCATCCCTGCTCCTCCTCTGAGTTCTCTGTGCGGGACAGTTTATGTAACCCGGGTTCTGTCTGCAGCCGGCCCCCAGACCCCAATTTCAGCCGCTCTGAGTTAATCTGTGTGTGTTAAACGCCTTTGGAAAGCGGCAGAGCCCCATCCCGCCCGTGAATCACTCCCACAACGGGATCGTGAGCTTAAAGCCACATGGGAGTCCCTTTTGTGTCCAGAAGTCGATTCTGTGCATCGTTTGTGCACCAAAGCCGCGGGACCAGGGGGACTCGTGCCCCTCGAAAGCGCAGGGCAGCGGCCCCCCGTGTCCTCGGGTGTGTCTTTCTGCATAAAAACAAGAGCAAAGGGTTAGAGAGGAGGCTACAGGACAAGCGAGAGTGATGAATATTTAAAGGTTAAACTGATGCTGCTGCTGTCAGGGCTCAGGTTCTCGCGTTTCAGCTGATCCAGCGAACTGTTGGCTGATGCAGCACAGCCAGAAAACAGAGAGCGGGGAGAGGATTGTCCTCTGAGCCGTGCTTTTGGCAGGCCTTGTCCCAGCCCGGCCCCATGCCCTTCTCCAAGGGCATCCCAAGATTATTTTCACCTACAAAATTCCACTTTATACTCAACTTGCATTTTCTTTTTCGTGCAGAATTAGGACAGGCGAGGACAGCAGCGCCGCGTCATTTAAAGGCAAAATATAATTTTCTGGGTCTGGGTGTAGCTTAACTCTGCCTTCCTGTGCCGTGGCACTCCTCAGGGTGCCCACAGGCTTTCCCGTGGTTATTCCTTGGTGCAGGCAGAGCGGGGAGCCCCCGAACTGGGCAGGATCCGGGCTGCCCCTGGGGAGGCTCCTCTCTGTGCAGCACAGGGAAAGAAAAAACCACGTGAAAATGGACAGAATCCAGGGAATGGCAGCGGGGCCCAAACCCCTCTGAGCAGCACCTCTGAGGAGGTTTTTCCGGGATAAATGAGGGCATTGTGCCCTCGGTGCCCTCGGTGCTCACTGGGCAGGATCCGGGCTGCCCCTGGGGAGGCTCCTCTCTGTGCAGCACAGGGAAAGAAAAAACCACGTGAAAATGGACAGAATCCAGGGAATGGCAGCGGGGCCCCAAACCCCTCTGAGCAGCACCTCTGAGGAGGTTTTTCCGGGATAAATGAGGGCATTGTGCCCTCGGTGCCCTCGGTGCTCACTGGGCAGGATCCGGGCTGCCCCTGGGGAGACTCCTCTCTGTGCAGGAAAAGGAAAAAAAAAAACCACGTGAAAATGCACAGGATCCAGGGAATGGCAGCGGGGCCCAAACCCCTCTGAGCAGCACCTCTGAGGAGGTTTTCCCGGGATAAATGAGGGCGTTGTGCCCTGGGTGCTCTCCTGGAGCCGCAGCAGCTCTGACCGGGCTCCCCTGTGCCCGCAGGAACTGCTCCCACGACAAGGTGGTGTCGATGCTGCAGGGCAGCGGGGCCATGCCCACCTTGGTGGTGGAAGAGGGCATCGTCAGCTTCTCCAACGGTAAGAGGGCAGGGAGGAGGGCCTGGAGAGCAGGAGGCCCAGGCCAGCTCCAGATTCCTGGCAGGAGGGGATTGCCCGGCGCCTCCGTAGGCTGAGCAGGTTTAAGGCGCTGCCTGGAGGGGATGCTCCTCTCCCCAGGGCACGCGGCCCCCTGGCTTTGTGGGATCAGGCTGGATCTCAGGCTTGGCTGCTCTCCAGCAGGGCTCATCCTGCCGTGTGGCTGTCCTTGGTGTCCCTTGCCGGTGTCCTTCCCGTGCCGTGCCGTGTGTGCCGTGTCCTTGTCCGCAGTAACCCGACCCCGCGGCTCTGCGGGATTCTCGTCCTGCTGCAGGAATCAATAATTGATGGTGCTGCTGGGGGGGCAGCGAGCTGAGGGTGTCTGGGGCAGGGGAGGGTGCCTGTGGAGGGCAGGACCCCCACCCCGGGCACAGCAGCCTCCAGAGCAGATCCGGGTGTTTTAGTTTGCTGAGCAGAGTCGTGCTGAAGAGAGATGTGTGCAGGAGAGATGCTGAGCACCTTTCCCCAAAACCCCACGGCTGGAAATCACCTTTGAAACTTGGACTGTATTGATGGATAACCCTTCTCCCTCTGTGCCTCGTGATGGCAAACATTTCTGCCCTGGGTGTCAGTGGAACAAGCTTCCCCAGGCTGCATGGCCCAGCCGTGATCTGTGCTGGAGCAGCTGGCCAGGCTCTGTCTCTCCACAGATGAAAAACGTCCCCCGTGGTGACTGAAAGGGGACATCATTAAATGCAGATTGGACTGAAGAGGGATGATTACACCAATTCGCCCGATTTTTGTACGTTTTGTACAAAATTGTACATTTTGTAAGGAGAAGCATCCTTGACCAAGGATTGACCTTTCCCCGTATAGTTAAACTTGGCACAAAAAGTTATGCTTGCAGAGCCAAGGGTAGCTAATTCTTCAGGTCCAAAAGACACCTTGGGAAGGTGAGGAACCCACCAGTCCCACACATCTGTGTTGGGGACCAAAGCTCCCGTGTGGATGATCCTGTGAGTGCACCTTGAATGCCTCTGGTGATCTCTCCTGGAACTGGCCAGTTCCAGAAGAGCTTCCCAAGCCCTGTGGAGGCTGGAGGGTCCCTGTGTGGTTGGGCTGCTGCCTCACAGTGCACAGACCCAGGAGTCAGGGACTCCTCCTCCCTCTGGAGCAGCAGTGGGCTCCCCTCAGCCCCACCCCAGGAGCCCTGGGATGCCCCAACTCGTTTGCAGGTGCACCCAAAGCAACCCCAGCAGCTCCACAGAGCCACAGCAGCCTGGAATGGTTTGGGTTGCAAGGCACCTCAAAGACGACCTCATTCCACCCCTCTGCCTTGGGCAGGGATATCTTCCTTCAGCCCAGCTTGTTCCAGACCCCACCCAAGCTGAGCTACTTCAAAGCACCCAGCCAGCTGCCCTCAAAGCGCCCCGCTGCCCTCCAAAGAAACCAAGGAAAGCTGGAATATGTATTTTTTTGCAGACTCTGACTCTGCTGAGTCCCCGAGCAGCTCCTCGGCCCTCACCTCCCTGCAGTGGGTTGCAGAGATTCTCCCCTCTAGCATCAAGATCCAGGGGAGGACGTTCACGCAGCAGCTGGAGCACCTGCTGACCCCGCCCGAGCGTTTCACCGTCTGCAAGGCGCTGGAGGGCTTCTTCCAACATCGGTAACTCGGAGCCAGCCCCGCCCTCCCCCGGGGCCGGGCTCAGGGAGAGGCACACCTGGGCTGGGAGGCTGCCCCAGGGGCTCTGCTGTGCCCCAGGGGCTCTGCTGTCCCACAGGGGCTCTGCTGTCCCACAGGGGCTCTGCTGTCCCACAGGAGCTCTGCTGTCCCACAGGGGCTCTGCAGTCACACAGGGGCTCTGCAGTCACACAGGAGCTCTGCTGTGCCCCAGGGGCTCTGCTGTCACACAGGGCTCTGCTGTCCCACAGGGCTCTGCTGTGCCCCAGGGGCTCTGCTGTCCCACAGGGCTCTGCTGTCACACAGGAGCTCTGCTGTCCCACAGGAGCTCTGCTGTCCCNTGCTGTCCCAGGAGCTCTGCTGTGCCCCAGGGGCTCTGCAGTTCCACAGGGGCTCTGCTGTCACACAGGGGCTCTGCTGTCCCACAGGAGCTCTGCTGTCCCACGGGGGCTCTGCTGTCCCACGGGGGCTCTGCTGTCCCACGGGGGCTCTGCTGTCACAGGGGCTCTGCTGTCCCACAGAGCTCTGCTGTCCCACGGGGGCTCTGCTGTCCCACAGGGCTCTGCTGTCCCTCTGCTCTCCAGGTTCCCCAGCCGGGTGTTCCCTGTGCACCCGGGGCTCATCTCAGCCCAGGTGTCCTGATCCTTTGGGTTTTGGTCCCTTCAGGTTAATTTGGTTCCGTTATCCCTTATCCCCCCAGTGCAGGCTGTCTTGCTGGCCCTGATCCTGTTCCACCTCTTTCAGGAAATCTCCCCGTGTTCCATCCTCGTCTCCTCACTCTTCCCAGAGCCTTGGCTGCAGCGTTCCTTGGGGGCTGCACTGGGATGGCTGTGGCTGCCGTGGAGCTCATCCCCCCTGCCCTGTGCAGGGATCCAGCCACATCCCCTAGCACACTCCAGATTTCATCAGTGACCTCCTTTCCTGCCCTTGCTTGGTCTTCCAGCAGCAGCCTTGTATCAGAGGCTGTCACAGAATCATGGAATGATTTGGGTTAGAAGAGACCTTAAGGAAGATCTTGTCCCACTCCCTACCCTGAGCAGGGACACCTCCCACTGTCCCAGGCTGCTCCAAGTCCTGTCCAAGCCATCCTTGGACACTGCCAGGGACCCAGAGGCAGCCACAGCTTCTCAGGGCAGAATTTCATCCTGTTGCAGGCTGTTCTGTCCTCATGGGATGGGGAGCTCAGCCCTGCTATTCCCAACAGCCTTTCCCCCTCTCTACACACCAAAATCAGACAGAGCCTTTGGCCCCAGGAGCTGCCAGCCCAGCCACCCTCCTGGGTGCATTTCTCCCTCAGCCTGTTTACCTGCAGCTGCCTAAAATTCCAGCCTTCCCAGGGCTCCTCTCTGCTTTCTGCTGCTCCCCCACCCCTCTTACTCATAAAATCATGGAATCCATTTGGCTGGAAGAGCCCTCTGGGACCATCGAGTCCAACTGCTCTCCCAGCACTGCTGACCAGCACTGACCATGTCCCCAAGTGCCACATCCACGTGGTCTTTAACCCCTGCACGTCTGCAGGGTGTCCAAGCTTGAGCTTCTTTTTGGCCAGAGCTGGGATTGATTGGACGGGAGAGGCAGTTTCCTGTTGGGACTCAGATGTTTATTAGTTCTTATCCTGCAGCATTCTAACCAGCTAGGTACAAGGTGGAGTACTTCTCTAACTCCACCAGGTCTTTTCAAGGACAGATTGTCCAGTTAAGAGATGACAGCTGAATTATTTTTACTTTTAACCCACTAACCAACCACCCGTGGCCCGCGGCGTGAGCATTTTCACCCAGTCACCAAAAACCCACCCAAACCCATGAAGAAGAAGGAAAAAGGAAAAGAACTTTGCCAACACCCCAAGTCCTCCATCTTGCCCCATATTTTTGCTATACATTAAAGCTTTAAATCCTTAGCTTTGCACCCTGTGCTGTCACACACTTCCATTCACACCCCACACCCACAATCCCAGCGCTGTCTCGCTCAGTTTTGGGAGCTTTTTCCACGGCCTCAGGTGGAATGCAGGGTTTGCTGGGGGGTCAGTGCCTGGCAGCACAGAGAGCCTGAACTCCTCAGTGCCCAGGGTTGCACAGCAGGGCAGGAAGCAGCCCAGGCCAGAGGGACACCCAGGCTGCCCGGCCCTCCCCTCCCCTCCTGTTTTGCAGGAACATTGACACTCTCATCGTGGATGTGTACCCGGTGCTGGACACACCAGCCAAACAAATCCTCTGGCAGTTCATCTACCAGCTGCTGAGCTACGAGGAGCAGGAGCACTGCCAGCAAAAGATTGACAGGTTTCTGGGGTACAAGGCCTTGGCAGGTGAGAGGCAGCCCCCACGCTCCAGGAGGGACAGGTGGTGTCCCGGTGGGCACTGGGAGCTCAGTCCCTTGTGCTGGTGTAGTTTTGGGATGGAACTGCATTGAGAGGTGGTACCTGGGCAGGTGACTCTGGGAGCAAAGGCTTTGGGAAGCTGCTCAGGTCTTTAGAGGTCCAGGAAGGGTTTAAGGGCAGCGTTCAGCTCAGAGGTGTAAAATAAGTGACACAGCGTCCCTTGGGATGTCACAAAAACATCCATGGTTGGAAAGAGGTGGTGCTGCTCTCGCACAGAGAGCCAAAGGCAGTTGGTGATTCCCCCTTGTCCCTGGTCCCCCTGTCCCCTCACTGTGACCCTCACCTGGTTCTGTGGCAGCACAAAGCCAGCAGTGTGCTGGGGAGGGCAGGTTTGAAGTGAAATGTCCTAACCCGTGCTTTTGTTGTGCTCTTAATGGCTTCTGATTTTCCTGCTCTCAGCTGCTCAGGTAGATGTGTTCATTTTAGACTCAGCAAAGGTAAAAGAAGTGTTGCTTGAAGAGAGGCTTTTGGAGGGACTCAGTGGTTTTAGCAGAGAACAGGAAAGCTCCAAGTCCTGGTGCAAATCCTTCCTGCTGTGCACGGGGTCCTGTGCTCCGTGCACGCTGGATCTGCTGGCTGGATTTGCTCTCTGTGTGTGCAGAACCACAGCTCAGCCACGGGCTGTGCATTCCCAAGAATTCCTGCCCTGGCATTTGTGTATAACCTGAGGGATTCACAGCTGCATTCCAGGGATGCAGAGCAGGAATCCCCAGCCAGGGGAGGAGGGAAGCACAGGAGCAAATCTCCCTGTCCTGGGCTGTTGTTCCCAGCTCCAGGCTGGTCCCTGGCTCCTCTCAGTGTCTCAGGTGAACGGGGCAGTCTCTGAGCATGAGCAGCATTGGTGCTTCTGGTTCTGGTCCATTCTGTGTGTCTGTGCCCGGAAGCACCATGGCCAGAGATCTCTGGATTTGGGGTTTCCAAACTCGGGTGATCTCCATGTCCCAGTGCTGGTCTGTCAGGTTCCTCAGGCATGGATGTTCTGTTCCCTCCACCCTGCTGTGAGCCTGAGCCTCTCCAGCTGCACATGGGCCATGCATGCACCATGTGCTCCTTCCAGGGCTGGCCCTGCTTCCTTCTTTTCCCTTTGAGGGCAGGAAGGGTTTCCTGGGACCAGCCCAGCTCAGGGCTGGAGTTTCATATGGGCCACGAGCTGGTGGATGCCAATCCCGCTGGAAAAATGGACTGGATGTCCCATCCCTGTGCATCCATCCCTGCCCTGGGCTGGCAGGAGCACCTGGAACCTGCTCAGCTCCCTGGGGATGGAGCCAGCGGCTACCTGGGAATGGCAGCTGCTGTCAGTCCCACGGGCCTGGGGGGCCCTGGGGGGCCCTGGGGGGCCCTGTGCCCGGGTGAGGAGGGCTGGGCAGCTGTGGCTGTGCCTCACAGAGGTGTTTCCTGCTGCAGCAGAGGCCGAGGCTGAGGATCGGTACCGCAGCTCCGTCCGAGGGGCCTCCCTGTGCCGGGGCAGCCTCCGGACCCCCCGCCCCGAGGAGGGGGCAGCAGGTGGGTGACTGGGGGCTGGCACCAGGGGGTTGTGCCTGCAGTGTCCTGCTCTGCCCCGAGCCAAATTCCTGGCCAAATTCTGTGATGGGAGAAGGTGGAGGTCAGGGTAGAGCCAGCGCTGAGGCATGGCAGGAAATCCATGTTTTCAGAATCACAGGATTATAGAACCACAGGATCATTTAGGTGGGAAAAGCCCTCCAAGATCACCGAGTCCAACCTGTGAATGATCCCCACCTTGTCACCCAGCCCAGAGCACTGAGTGCCACATCCAGGGGAGCCTTGGACACCTCCAGGGACAGCAATTCCACAATGAAAGAACCAATTCAATGAGAGGCCACTCGACCATAAGGCTGAATGCTGTTTCCAACCCCTTCCATTACTCAGATGTGAATTGGTCCTGCTGGGGGCAAAATTGATGGCTTCCCTCAGATTCCATCAAATTAACAGGGAAAACCACGTGTGTGAGCTCCACGTGAGCAAGGAGATCGTGGCTCAGGGCCACCTTGAGACTCCTGATGAACCCCACTGGTGGCACAAGCCCTCCCTCCCTTCAGGGGACACAGACCTGCCTGTTCCCATCGCTGCTGGCCGATGCTGACCTGTGCTCCTGACCTCCCCATGACCTCCCTAAGGACCTCCCGGGCACGTGGTGCTCCTCAGCTCTCAGGGGGGTCTGAGATGTTTCCCGGGGGAAGATCCTCTAACTGGGCTCTGAGGAGCTTTCCTGGTGGGGATTAGAGCAGGGAGAGCAGCCGACAGCTGTGCGTGCTGGAGGGGAGCCGTGTCTGGGCAGATGTTGGCCAGCTGTGGGGAGCAGCCCTGTCCTCAGCTGCCCCGAGGGGACGGCAGAGCAGCTCAGAACTGCCGTGCTGACCTTAAACCCGCCCTGCACTGCTCCCTCGGGGCCCCCAGAGCCGGGGGCTGCGGCAGGGAGGTCACTCCAGGTCCCAGCAAGTGCCAGGGGGCCCTTGGTGGGTCAGGGCTGTGGGGAGCACGGACAGAGGAGTGAGTGCCTTGTGTCTCCCTCCCGCAGGCAGTGACACCGTGGAGGTCCCCGTTCGCCTGATCCCTGGAGAGAGACAGGCTGGCGATGGCACGTCCCTCCCGGAGACACCCAACCCCAAAATGGTGTGACGGGGCGAGGGGCACCTCTGGCAGGGCTCTGCCCAGCCGTGTGGGGTGGTGTGTCCTCAGGAAGGCACTCTGATTCCCTTTCTGTGCACACGGGGTGGCAGGAGAAAGGGGAGGATGTGTCTGTGGGTGAATACCTGCAGGGTGTCCCTGCCTCGGTGTCCCTGCCTCGGAGCCCCTCTCTGAGGTCACCTCCCTGGGCAATTAGTCACCTTTAATGAGGCTGATGTCTGCCACTGTCTTCCTGCAGCCTCATCAGTGAGAGGCTCTTGGGTGGGGGGATCTCTGACGAGGCAGAGTAGCCTGGGCTGGGGTGAAGCCCCCCTTTCAAGAGTAAGAGACAGGTACTGATGGGCCAGAGAGTCCCAGAACCGTTTGGGTTGGAAGGACCTTAAAGTCCCACCCAAAAGGTGGAACAGGGAGTGGGCAGAGCTGGAGAATAAAGGAGGTGTTTGTTGAAATCTTCCAGGATACACCTTGGGCAGGACAGGAGCCTGACTGAGGCTGCGCCCAAGGTGGACCCAAAATGGTCACAAAACGGATCACAGGTCATGAGGTCTGACACTTTGATCAGTTCTGGTCCATTGGCACATTGGGGTTTAATTATCCAATTCCAGCTGCAGGCTGTGAGGTCCCATCCTTCTCATTCCTCCCTCCAGCCATGGCAAGGACACCTCCCACTGTCCCAGGCTGCCCCAAGCCCCAATGTCCAACCTGGCCTTGGGCAGTGCCAGGGATGCAGGGGCAGCCACAGCTGCTCTGGTCAGCCTGGTCTGTGGGGACATCTCTGGGGGCCCACAGGCCGTGTCTGGGCGGGGTGGCAGCAGCTCTGTGTCCTTGCCCAGATGTCAGCTGTCTACGCAGAGCTGGAGAACCGTCTGATCGGGGGCTTTGCTGGCAAGGTGGGCAACGCTGCCCTGCCCCGGACATCGCCCCCCGGCCCGGAGCCGCCGCACGCCGCAGGTACCCCCTGCTCAGGGGAGCTCAGGTGTGAAGTGCTACCCCCCTGCCCACCCCCCTGGCTGCTGGGCTGCCTCAGTTTCTGGGGAGCTTTGGGGGGATGTGCCTCAAGGATAGGGTGAAAGATTCAAAAGAGGCTCCTACCTCAGGGGGATGTCCCAAGGCTTTATTCTTGAAGGGGATCCCAGGGCAAAAAGGATGAACAAGGAGGATCAGGGGTTTATCCAGACTCTCTGTCCCAGGGCAAAAAGGATGAACAATGAGGAGCAGGGGTTTATCCAGACTCTCTGTCCCGGGGTAGATGGCTGGCCATGAGGCCAATTCTGGTCAGAGATAGGGTTAAACTAAAAAGGTTACAGCTTTAGGGGGTCTCTGGAGAAAAACCATTTCCCCAGAGGAGTACCACAACGGTGGGTGGTGCTGGCCAGGCAGGTGCAGGAGAAGACAACGGAAGGGAGCAGCGAGGGTTCCCCCGCAGAGCGGCGTGCGTGGGACGGAGCATCCCGTGGGATCCCGGCGAGCTCCCTTCTCCCTCTCCTCCCTCAACCTCCCGTGGCTCCGCAGGCCACCCACGCGTGCCCCCTCTCGGCTCTGCCCCGCAGGTGGCCGCAAGCCGGGGCTGGCGTGGCCGAGCGAGCCGCTGGCCAGCCAGCCCTGCTACTACCGCCTGCACAGCAGCGTGGCCTCGCCGTGCAGCACCGAGTCCAACCCCTACGTCAGCCTGGACAGCAGCCCGGCCCCGTCGCCCAAGCGCCGCCAGTACTCGCCGCTGTCGCGACGGAAGAAGCTCTTCACCTTCTCGCGGCCCCCCCGCAGCCGCGACACCGACCGCTTCCTGGACGCGCTCAGCGAGCAGCTGGGCCACCGCGTCACCATCGTGGATGATTTCCTCACCCCCGAGAATGACTACGAGGAGGTGAGAGCGGCACCGAGCGCTCAGGGCGTCGTCGTCTTTGGTGGCCTGAGGGTGGAGCTGCCCAGGTGCGCTCTGCAGGTGCAGGGGAGGGGGATGCCTGGGGAAAGGTGGAGCAGGGAGTGGGCAGAGCTGGAGAATAAAGGAGGTGTTTGTTGAAATCCTGCAGGATGCACCTTGGGCAGGACAGGAGCCTGACTGAGGCTGCACCCAAGGTGGACCCAAAATGGTCACAAAATGGATCACAGGTCATTGATCAGTTCTGGTCCATTGGCACATTGGGGTTGAATTGCCCAGTTCCAGCTGCAGGCTGTGAGGTCCCATCCTTCACGTTCCTCCCTCCAGCCACCCTCGTTTGTGCTGTTGGGCTGGAAGTTGTCCTTGGTGTGCAGCAGGGACAGGATTTTGTTCTGTGCAGAGCTGAGTGCCCCTGACTGTGAGCTCAGAGCTGCACCCCTGGGCAGCGCAGAACCTGAAAATACCAGAGCTGAAACTTCAGGCATCAGGGGCAGGACACACCGGGTGGCGTGGCTGGGGAGGTGCTGGGTGGAGGACGAGGCGCCACCTTCATCCTCTGCTCTGTGCCACCCCCAGATGAGTTTCCAGGATGACCAGGGCAGCTACGTCACCAACGATGTCAGCAGCAGCGAGTACATCAGCAGCAGCGACGAGGGCAGCTCCCTGACCTACTCCACGCTCTCGGACCACATCCCCCCTCCTCCGCTCAGCCCCCCGCCCCCGCCGCCCCCNGCTGCACCGCAGGAGCGACTCCAACCACATGAGCGTCAAGAGGCTGCGCTGGGAGCAGGTGGAGAACTCGGAGGGGACCATCTGGGGCCAGGTACGGCCCGGGAGAGGGGAGTGGGCTGAGGCTCGGGGGTCCCGCCCGCGCCCCGGGCAGCAGCGACCCCGCGCTGAGGCTCTGCAGGGCTCCGCTTCGTCCTTCCCGTGGTTTGGATCCAGCTGCTGGGGTGGGGAGGGGCCCTGGAGATCCTCCGAGGTGCTGCTTTCAGCTACAGGGTCCCGGGGAGCACTTCCCTGCCCTGAGGGGTTGCCACAAGCAGGAGCTGCCTCCAGATGTGTTCTGCAGCTGTGTGTAGGGATGGGGGCGTTTATCAGTGATGGGAGAGCCCCGGACAGGGCAGGACGCTGGAGGGGACAGCAGAGGGGAGGGGTGACACAAGAGGTGACAGTCCTTTGGCGTGGTGGACATGAAGTGGAGCAGAACTCTGAGGTGGATCCAATCCCTGCCCGGGGTTTCACTGCCGGCCTCTGGTCTCTGCCGGTGTCCCGGCCACGCTGTGCCCTCAGCAGCCAGAGGGGAGCTGTGGGATCATCTCCCGGCCCCACAGGCACCTGGAATCCTGCAGGTCCCTCTGCCCAGAAGATACTTCTTCACAGGGTGTGCAGAAAAAAACTCCTGGAATTCCCGTTTTATCCTTCAGTAAAGGGATCACGTCCCAGGAGCAAGCGAGGGCAGAGATGCTCTGTGGGGTTTTTCAGCCGTGTCAGGAGCTGAGTGAATCTGCAGGGCAGTGGCTGAGCCTCCAGTCACAGCACGGTGCCACCAGCCTGTCCTGGCTCCTTCTGGGGACACGGAGCTGAGCGTGGGGGACAGGGGCTGTGCCAGCACAGGTGGCACCGCCGCGCTGTCCCTGTGCCAGCCCCCGACTCCTCCTCCCCCACAGCTCGGGGAAGACTCGGATTACGACAAGCTGAGCGATATGGTCAAATACCTCGACCTGGAGCTGCACTTCGGCACCCAGAAGCCCACGAGTAAGTACTGAGCCCCAAAATCGCTCCAGAGAGACTGGTGCCAGCTGGGGGGAACTGGGAGGAGCTGGGAGGAACTGGGAGGAACTGGGGCTCGATGGGCAGCAAGGCAGTGCCTGTCTGTGGCATCACCCATGGCATGGATTTGTCCGTCCTCAGGACGTTGTGGCTGCTGGCAGAGCGGATCATTAAGGTGGAGATGGTTTCATTACCTCTCTTAATTCTCTCCTTAATGATCTGTTTTCTCTCCACATCTCCCCGGGCACTGAAACCCGGCTGGAGGCTTTCACCAACTGCAGCTCCAGCGCTTGAGAGCTCTGGAAACGCTGAGAAAGCCACCAAAGCATTGCTGTGTCCAAAGAAACCACCCCCAGCAGCACTTTGCTTCTTGTACAAATAAGCAGTGGCTGTCCCCCAAGAGCTGTGATGGGTCTGGGGCTCTGTGCCCATGGCTCCTCAGCTGGGGACCCCACAGACCCACTGGGATCTCCCACCCAGAGGGGTTCTTGGGTGCCACAGACCCCGAGGAGGGGCGCAGGCTGGGGCTGTGCAGTGCTGCTGATCCTGCTGGGAGGCATTCCAGTGAAACAAGTGGGATGTCTGAGCTCTCCTGCCAGGGCCAGGCTGCTCAGCTGGCAGTGGGATGAGATGGGGCTCATCTCGGGGTGGGGGGACACGGTTTTGAGGATGTTTCTGAGCAGTCTGGGATTTTCTCTGTGTGTGTGTGTTTCACCTCTCCTTTTACCTTTTTCAGCTCCAGCTGAGCCCTCCATTGGGGAGATCTTTGAATCGCAGAATTCAAGGACTCCTGGAGCCATTGCTGTGTGCAAAGCATCCCCTCTCCTCCCTCTCATTCGTGGTTTCACTGTTTGCAGGGCACTTTTCTTCCCGCTGGAGCCGCCCGAGCCTGTCCTTACCCCCGGTTAAATCTTTCAGTTTCTCTTCCAGAGCCAACTCTCATGCCTGAAAACTTTAAAAAGAAAGACGTGGTTGAAATTTTGTCCCACAAAAAGGCCTACAACACATGTAAGTGAAGCCCAGGGTGCAGGTACCCCCCCCAAAGGGGCCCCACAGGTGGGATGTAGAGGACTGGAAAGGTAAAGGGAAGGAACAGGAGCTCGGTCAGCCCCATGGGCAC
Source organism: Rhadina sibilatrix (assembly GCA_013400275.1). Taxonomy (NCBI): domain Eukaryota; kingdom Metazoa; phylum Chordata; class Aves; order Passeriformes; family Phylloscopidae; genus Rhadina; species Rhadina sibilatrix. The sequence continues at coordinate 8,685 of VWYO01016460.1, read as the reverse complement.
AGCTCAGCTGGGATGGATTTTCCTGCAGCCCAGAGCTGCCTCAGACTACCCTGGGCAGGGGGAAAGAGGGAACTTCCTGGGGGAGGCTGGAGATGGAGACACTGCCTGACTGTCCTGGGGAGGGGCAGAGCCCCGTGGGGTGCAGTGGGGCAGCGGAGGGGCAGCGCTGCTCCTCCAGGATGTGCTCGGGGTGGGCAGGAGGGTGGGAGGGCTCGGTGGGACCCTGCCAGGGCTCCCTCCCTGCCTGTGGGGGGTGTGGGAGCCGGGCCTGGCCTGGGGGGTGCCCTGGGGGGCTGCAGGACCAGAGCCACCCGCGGGGTGCCCACGGCAGGGTCCCAGGGAGCAGAAAGCCCTCCGTGCCCCGGGGCTGTGCCTGCCCGGGCACCGGCACAAGGCTCGGGGGAGGCTGATGTCCCCGTCCTGCCCTGCTCCTGCCCGTGTCCCCAGCACTGCCGCACCCCCGGCGTCCCCTCCTTGCCCCCCGAGTGACCGTGACAGTGACAGTGACAGTGAGGTGCCTCCCTCCCGCAGCCATCCTGATCGCCCACCTGAAGCTGTCGCACATGGAGCTGCGGCAGATCCTGATGACGATGGAGACGGACCGCCTGGAGCCATCGCACATCAAGCAGCTGCTGCTCTACGCCCCGGACGGGGAGGAGGTGCAGCGCTTCCAGAGCTACAAGGAGAACCCGGGCAAGCTCAGCGAGCCCGACCAGTTCGTGCTGCAGGTGCCCGGGCAGGGGCGTGCTCTGGGAGGGGCTGCGTGTGCCCCAGCCCGCAGGTGTGCCAGCAGCACACTCACACCTGAGTGAGGCTGCGTGTGCCCTGTGTGTGCCAGCAGCAAACTCACACCTGAGTGAGGCTGTGTGTGCCCTGTGTGTGCCAGCAGCACACTCACACCTGGCTGGGCTGTGTGTGCCCCGTGTGTGCCCTGTCCCGTCACTCAGGGCTGGCAGGAGCTGGTGGCACTGGCACCCTGGGGGTGATGCTCTGTTGCTGCCTGAGGGCTCTGGCAGCTCCCAGGGGCTGGTTTAGGGTGTCCCCGTGTTTGCCCCCTGGGGACAGTGACTTTGCCCAGCTCTGATTTAATTTCTGTCCGCCCAGCCCCCCGTGGGTGTTGGTGTGGCAGTGCCCATCCCGTGGCAGCGGAGCAGCCCAGCCCCTCCACGTGTGGCCCCTGTGCCTCCTGCTCCCAGGGCAGGGCAGGGCAGGGCAGCAGGGCAGGAGGGGCTGTGTGTGTCTGTGTGTCTGTGCCTGCTCGGGGTGCTGACCCTGCCCTCCCCGTGCCCCAGATGCTGTCGGTGCCCGAGTACAAGATCCGCCTGCGCAGCCTGCACTTCAAGACCACCCTGCAGGAGAAGACCGAGGAGATCAAGGCCAGCTATGAGTGCATTTGCAAGGCCTCCCTAGAGCTGAAGAGCAGCAAGAAGCTGGCAAAGATCCTGGAGGTCCGAGCCATCCCTCCTCCTCTAACGAGGCACCAAAGGCCCTCAGCATCCCAGAGGAGCCCCCAGGGGCAGCTCCAGCCCCACATGTGGGCAGCTCCCTGTGCACCCCACACTGCCCATCCCCCTCAGGAGGGGTTTTTGGGATCCTGTGCCTGGCAGAGAGAGAGAACAAACTCCACTGCAGCTCCTCCGTGACCCCCCTGGGATGAGCTGTCCCAAATTGCTGCTATTCCATTTGGGTTTGCTTTAAAAAAAAAAAAAAAGGAGCAGTTGGGATAGATGAGGTGGCCGTGTGCTCAAAGGCATTTGCAGATGAGTGATGGGAACCCCTCAGTAGCTCCTGGCCAGTGACCCCCTCCCCAACAATTCCTTAAATCCACGGGGACCATGTTTTTCTGCACATTAATGGGTGATTAATTTGGTAATGGGTAATTAACAGGAATTCAGAGTCCCAGGAGCTGGGAGGGTGCAGGTGCAGGAGCTCACCTGCCCCTCCTTCCCCCATTCCAGTTCGTGCTGGCCATGGGAAACTACCTGAACAACGGGCAGCCCAAGACCAGCAAAACAACGGGCTTTAAAATCAACTTCCTGACGGAGGTAAGGAGAGCCAGGCTGCAGCAGCCAGGCTGGGAGCTGCTGGTGCCCAGCAGGGCTGTTCTGTTCTGTTCTGTGCTCACAGGGCAGCCCGGGCTGCCAGAGGGGGCTGGGTTGACCCACAGGGGGGTTCAGAGGGACTCTGCCGTGGGTCTGGTGCTTCAGTGCTGGGAGTCCTGCCCACCTCGGGCACCAGAGGGGCTGCAGGGGCAGTGC
>VWYO01016459.1:13653-28774 GCA_013400275.1 Rhadina sibilatrix | reverse complement strand
CGAGTGGTGCTGGGTGCAGGATGCTCAGTGCTGGGTTCAGGATGCTCAGTGCTGGGTTCACGAGTGGTGCTGGGTTCAGGATGCTCAGTGCTGGGTTCACGAGTGGTGCTGGGTTCAGGATGCTCAGTGCTGGGTTCACGAGTAGTGCTGGGTGCAGGGTGCTCAGGGCAGGATGCGCAGTGCTGGGTTCACGAGTGCTGCTGCATGCAGGATGCTCAGTGCTGGGTTCACGAGTGCTGCTGGGTTCAGGATGCTCAATGCTGGGTTCACGAGTGCTGCTGGGTGCAGGGTGCTCGGTGCAGTGCAGGGTGTGCTGAGATGGCCACAGGCTGTTCAGTGCACAGAACGCAGTGCAGGATGCATGGCAGGTGGGACAAGGTGCTCAGCCCAGGGTCCTCCTCGTACTTTTGTCCTCCCATTCTGCTCCTTGGCACACGGTCCCCTCTCCCTGCTCCCATGGCACCTCTCTGGCAGCCCAGCACCAAGCTGTGCCCCCATAACCTGAGCACTGCCACACAGAGGCACCCATGGGCTGGGGCTGTCCATCTGTCCAGGTGTCCAGAGCTCAGCCAGGGTTGGAACTGCCCTCCTATACCAGGATGGGCATGGTGGACTGGGCAGATGGGTGCCCAGTGAGAGGCTGTGCCTGCGAGTCTCAGGCAGCTGAGGCTCGAGAGGTGTTGGCAGCACCAAGGTCGTGGCTGTGGGAAGTAGGTCCCTTGGCATGGAGTGCAGACAGGCTTCTGAGCAACTGCATTGGCACCTTGCAGCTCACCCAAAGCACTGGCACGGCCCTGGCTGCGCCCATCTGTTACTCAGCTGTGCCCTGCGTGGCAGGGATGTGACATCCACGCTTTGTCCAGCTCAAGTTCCTTGGGACTCGTGGCTGGAGCTGCTGGCACCGGGGCTGGCAGCGTGAGCTGGGCTGCCCTCCTCTGCAGGCAGGGAATGGTTTGCATCACAGAGGCCTTTGCTCTGTCCCTCGCTGTGTTTGTTTGCATGCTCGAGCTCTGTCCAAAAATCATCTCACAGCTTGAAACCCCTTCAGACACCTCCCTCTGCCAGGCCCCGCCAGCTGCTTGGACTCGATTTCGGGAGGCGAGTCCCCCCCTCGGCAGAGCCATGCTGCTCCCTCCTGCTTGGGCAACGGTGAGTGGGAGATCCCAATGGTTGGTGCTGACAGGTTTCCAGATTTGCTGTGCTCAGTGGGAACGCTGCAGGGTGCTCGTGGGGAGCTGTCAAGTGCCAAGGTGGGCGCCTGTGACGAGCGGGGTTTGCCATCGCGTGCCGGTGGCAGCTGGTGCCCCGAGGCTGTTGCATGTGGCACCACGGGAGCAGCTGTGCTGCAGAGCCCCCAGGGAGCCCAGGGTCTGTGCAGAGTCACACGGGAGAGGCAGCCCGGAATTTGGGGGGCAGCAGCTGAACTGGGCACTGGTTGGGTCTTCTCAGCATCACCCACAGCGGCTGGCATTGGAGGGGCTTCACTGCAGGGGGATGTGGCAGGCTTGGGGTCTCTGCAGGACACTGGTGGGCTCACCAGCATGGGCAGGCTCGTGCCACTGCCACCCTCTGCCTGTAGGTTTTACAAACTGTATTAGTAATTCCTGTCGCTATTTTAAGGAGCTTTTTTCCAAAGGCAGTTTGCATTACGGGTACGCCGAGCCTTTGGGGATGTGTGGGATGGCAGGAGCGCTGTGAAAACGCGGGGACTGTCAAGAAGATTTTTGGAGAGAGAAAACAAACCCCCAGCAGGTGGTTTTATTTGGCACCGTACAGATTCGCCTTGTGATGAATTTGTGATGCCTTGAGGAACCTCAGCCTCATGCCTCAGCCGAGCACATTTCCCTCCAGATTCCACAGGCAGTGGGCACACAGAACCCAGGAGAAGCTTGCCCTGGTGTCAGCTCCCTGCTTTGGTTCACTCTGTTTTCCAAGCCTTTAGTGCCTTGTCTGCCTCCAGAATTCCTGCAGGAATTCTCTCAAAGATTCCCTCTCTCGAGCTGAACGATGCCTTTATTTTTTTCACCCCCTTTTCGTCCCCAGTCCGTGCTGTGGTGCCTCACGGTGTTGGGTGCAGGCAGGAGGGTGGCCCTGCTGCAGGAGCCCCTTGTCCCCTCCCAGGGACAGCAAACAAGAGCAGCAGCAGCGGGAGTTGCTCAACGCGCAGCGCTCGGAAGTGAAGCAAGCGGCTGCTTCCCACCGCGCATTCCCAGGCAGTGACCCCAGCCTGAGCCTGGCGGCTCTGAAGGGGCTGGAGCATCCAGGTGCTTCTCCACGGAGGAATGGCCACAGGCATGTTGGCTCCGGAGCCGCAGGCTGCTGTGCTGGGGCAGGGGGAGCTTTTCCAGCGCTCCTGTTCCTGCTCAGTGCTGAGAGGGACCCTGTGGCACGGGCGGCTGCTGCTGGCAGTGGCTGAGCTGCCACCCCGCTCGGGCAGCTGTGCTCACAGCGTGGCTGGGTGGCACTCAGGGCACTCAGAGCACAGGCCTTGGTGGCCCCTGGTTTGCAGATGGTGGCAGCAGAGGAGGAGCAGGGCTCCCAGCTGGGCTGGTGCAGACAGGAAGGCGCTGGGATGTGCTGTGCCGGGTGCTTTGGCTGACGAGGCAGCCGTGGCGCAGGCTGGGAAGGACCCGGTTCCCTTTCTTCCGTCGGTGGTTTCACAAGGGCTTCTCCCGTGCCAGGGCTTGGGGGGGAGGTGGTCGTTGCCTATCCTCGCTGGGGCTGGGAGTGGGAGGCCACAAACTCCCATTGCTGAAGTGGGTGCTGGTGCTTCCCAAAGTTTCTGGCTTTGTGGAGATGCCAAATGTTCGCTGTTACAGCATCTGCTGTGCCGAGCATGGCTGGGCATTGCTGGTGATCCTGGGGCTGGTCTGTGCTCGGGGCTGTGTTGCTGAAGGAGATGCAGGAAACAGGACAAGGACGAGCAGAGGAGCTGGGGAAGATGGGGAGGTGCAGCAGTGTTCCCTCTCCCCTCCCTGCCTGCAGGGTGAGCAGTGGCACCTCCCTCCTTGCTGCCCTGCCCTCAGGCAGTGCCTCTGGGGCCGCTGCTGTTGCTGCTGCCTGGAGGAAATAAAAAGTTTTGATTTTGTTTCTTAAGCAAATTTGAGGTTTTGGGGTTTGTCTTGCAGAAACAACTTTTTATTTGCAGATCCCGATCTTTGTGCGTGCAAGAATGGAGCTTGTTGAGACTTAGGGTTTGGCGTGTGGATTGGGAAAATATTTTTTGAAGATACTTAGTGTTTTTTCTAGCAGTTCCTCTGACTTCTCTTTCTCCCCGTTGTATGGCAGGCTCTGACCACCCACATTCCTGCAGGGAGTGTTTGTGCAGTTTTGTGAGGGAAGAGCTGTGTTTGCATCAAGCGTGGTGAGTGAACAGGGAGCTGCAATCACCAGCTCCCCTTGCCTGGTCCCCCTCTCCCATGGGGATCCCCAGGACATACCCTGGACGAGGGGTGGGAGTTGGAAGGATCTGGTTGGAGGCATGGAGAGTAATCACAGAATCATCACAGAATCATGGAATGGTTTGGGTTGGAAGAGATCTCAAAGATCTTCCAGTTTCCACCACCCTTCCATGGGCAGGGACCCCTTCTGCTAGACGAGGTTGCCCAGACCTCCATCCAGCCTGGCCATGGACACTTCCAGGGATGAGGCAGCCACAGCTTCCCTGGGGCAGAGAAGCTGGGGGAGAGCTCAGTGCTTTCCCAGAGCCCCATCCCCCAGCAGGACAATGGAGTCACTGGTCAGGGCACAAGGGGAGCCAGCGTGGGAGTGTCACCGTCACTGGCACCTGTGCTGGCTTTGCCTTTGTCCCTCTGAGACAGCAACTGCAGATTAATTAAGGAAGGGTGAAGCTCTGTGGGTTAATTAAAAGTCAGGAGCTCCCTCTGAAGTGCAGAGCTGGTGTCTCATTTCAGCACAAGCACGTCTGACGTGCTGGAGCCTTGCTGTGGTGTGGTGCCAGGTGCCAGGGAGTGGGTAGGTGCCTCCATCCCTGTGTCCTGCCAGCAGCTTTCCCCTTGGGCACTCCATAATTAATCTGCCACTCTGAGCTGAAGGCCGTGTCCCTGCGAGGTTGGCAGGGTGAATGCTGAGGTTTCCATCTCCGGAAGATAAAATGCCATCACTGTGCTTGGGATGAGGGATGGGCAGAGGGGACTTACTGTAAACTTGGGGGGGGATTTTCATTGTTTGAGGAACACTCTACCATTGAGCAGGATAATAAAATGTTTTGCTATTCGTGACAGCCTTGAGGCGATAAACCAACAGTCTGTTTGTGCTGGGAAATGTCTGTGGATTCTCTGCTGATGTGATTTAGAGTCTGCTGGGGCTGGCTGGCACACAGTGCCTGTAGCCCTGGCTTGGCTCTCTGGGATGCAGGGCAGGGATGCTCGGCTGAAAGGGATGGTGTGCTGTCTTAATCTTCAGGGCAGCAGGTTCTGCTGGTTTATTTTTCTAGGTCCTCGGCAGTGAGAATAAATTCCCCTTTGCCCCCTGAGCCTGTTGGGTGCTAAGATGCAGCTGCAGCAGCCTCTGTGTGGTTTGGGTGCTGAGGTGGCTGCTTGAACACTCATCCCTGAACTCTTTTTTGACTGTTTTCCCTGGGATGATGGCGGTGCAAGTGTAAACCACAGGGCTGTCAGGGCTGTTTGGGGATTTTCCAAGGGACACAGAACTCCGAAGTGCTCCAGACCACAGGTGTTTTTGCTGGGATTGGTTGTGTTTTCACTGGGATTTGCCTCTGTTCCAGTGGATGCCCTGGGTTCATGACCTGCAGTGCAGCTTCAGTTTTAGTCACTAGACCCATCCTGCTCTCAGCAGTGCTGCTCTCGCCACGTGATGGCTTCTTTTATGTTGTGGGGTTTTGTTTTTTTGTTGAGTGCAGCAGCTTCATTTCCATATCTTCTCTCCGAGGCTCAGGGCCATAGCACACCTGCAGCAGAGGTAACCTGCAGAGCCCCTGTCCCCCCACTGGGGTGGGCAGGTTGGACCCTGTTCCCGCTGTCCTGTGGGATCGATCCCGGTCTGTGCAGCGCTGGGGTGGAGGAGCACGAGCTGGGAGTTGTGCAACAGGGCTGACGCTGCACTCAGTGACCACAGCCACCCCCGTGGTGCCTCTGTGGGCTCCTGGTGGAGATTGGGGCTGGCCCCATGTCCCATGCTCGCTGCATTCCTGTCCTGCCTAAGAGAGACACTTGGGAAATGTTTGGAAACATGCAGGACAAGTTGCCAGCAGGAGCATCCAGGAGGAGCGGAGCTGCCATCAGCAGTGCCAGCCTTGGACTGAGCTCAGGTTGGGATGAAGCAGTGGCCCTCAGGCAAGCTGTGTTTATTTTTGTAAATGAACTGGAGGCTGTCAATTCGGTAATTCAATAATGCTGATTTGTAAAGATGTGAGTTGGATATGTTGGGACATTTCTTGCTGACCACAGTTTCTGCTGCTGTTCCGCCACAAGGGTGCCTGCAGATCCTCATCCTTTTATTAAGCACCAACAAATTGAGCTCAAATTTTCCAGGCCACACCTACGTCTTTTGGGGAGGCTGCGCTTTACGACAATCATTTCTGGGAATGGTTTAAAGAAAAATGCAGCTTTTGATCCTATGGAGCTTTGTGGTTGTTTGTAACACTTCAACAAATGGTGTTTCCTCACTGCTGAGGGTGCTGTGCTGGCACAGGGGCTGCTCCGGGGGTGGTTTTTTCACCCGTTCCCAGTGCAGGTGCCAAGGTCAGGGGTTTCACTCTGGGGTTTTTGCTCGGGGTTTTGGTCAGAGCTGCAGTTGGAGCCCAGCTGGTGGTGACGCCCTGAACAGCATCAGGAAGGAAGTCACAAGCAAGTGCGTGTCTGTGTGTCTGTCCGTGTGTCTGTGCACGGGGAAGAGCTGGAGCCGTTTCTGGAGCGGGGTGAGTCGGGTGGGCTGTTAGACCACCTCTGTCCCTGCACCTCAGCGCCCGTGGCACTGCAGAAGCACAACCAGGGACCTGGATGCTGCCCCACGGAGCTGCAGCCTGGTCAGGAGCTGGAATGCTGCAGCCCATGGAGGCCAGGCTGAGCAGGAAGCCTCGCAGGGAAGCGCCTGCACTGCGGATAAGCCCTTGCAGAGTTCGTGCTGGGTGGAGTTTCCCTCTGCTTTCTCCTCAGTGCTGGGGCGGAGGGGCCGGTGACACTCGAGGGCAGGAGGGGAGGCTTGGGTGGCTGGAATAGCCATTAGTGTCACTGCTGGAAGGGTTCTCAGGAACATCCTGTGAGGCCGAGACCTGCTGTGCAGCCAGGGGCAGCTCACTGGGGATGTCCCAGCAACAGTGACCCCATGGTGGTCCCTTGGGGTCCTGGCCCCTCGGGGTGCTCTGCTGCAGCTCTGTCTCCCAGACTGTCCCCAGGATGCTCTGTGCATGCAAGACAGCTTCAGCCAAGGCTGCTGGCCTCTCTGGCATGGAGCAGTCCTTGTGGATGCAGGTGCTGTGTCCTTGTAGGAAACACAGTGTCCAGGGATTTGGTTCCCAACCTGGAGGGATTTCCACGCTTTGAGTGGCTGGTGCTTGGCAGGTGGTGAGGCTGGAGAGAGCTTTGTTCCTTGGGCTGGAGCCAGGAGGTCCTGCCAGGCCTGCAGGACCTCTTAGCTCTGTCTCCTTTCACTGTCACTGATCTGGGGGCTCTGGTCATCATCTGACTCGTGCCTGACTTCAGCATTTGCAGCAGGCGAGTCTGGAGCTGCTTCCTCTGGTCAAGGCTGTTGTGCTGTTGGGTGTGTGCTGGAATTCTGCCCAGCTGGATTGTCATCCCCTGGGCTTTAAACATCCCGGCTGCTCGGGTCCCCCTGGGACCTCCTTCCAGGAGGTCTGCTCTCCCTTCCAGGAGGCTGCATTTCCTAAAGGAGCAGCTGCCCTGCTGCTTCCCTTTGTGCATCCTGGCTTGGCTGTGCTCTGTGAACAGTGCTGGTGTCTCAGGGCAGGGGTGCCAAGCCCAGCTGCCAGCACTGACCATGAGCTGGACCACCAGCTCTGCCAGGAACACCTTTCCCTGGGGCTCAGAGGAGGCTGTGGGCAGGAGGGGAAGGTGCTGTGGAGGAGAGTAGATGTGTGTGCTAAATAAACCAATCAACACTGTGGCTTCTCTTCCCCGTCAGGTGTTTTGGTGGCCACAGGTTCAGCATGAAGCTCAACTAGCAGCACCATGACCATACAGGGGGAAGGTAAGAGCAAGCAACTGGATGTGTGGTTCCCCTGGGATGCTGGGTGGCTGCTGCACATCTGTCTGATGATGTTGCACATCTGTCCACACCACCACTGGTGCCCCGTTGATCCTGTGTTGCTTTCACAAGCTGGCAGGACACAGTTGTCAGCCGTGTTCATGCTCAAGTCCCATCAGCATGGGAATAGGGACGACTTGCTGCCTGTAGGACCTCTTGTCACTCTGCTGTCAGTTCCCCACTGGTTCCCATCCTCCCCCGTGCTCTGGGTGCCAGCCTTGCCCTTGGTCCCATCCCTGTCCTGCCGTGTCCAAGCTCCCTAATTCCTGCTGGAGTGGGAAGCTCTCAGAGCCAGCTTGAGCATCTGAAGGGGTGTTGTCTCTGGAAGGGCTGTCTCTGCTCAGACAGTCCTGCACCTAATTACACCATGATTCCAGCACAGTGTCTGCTGGGGAGGAAATGACCCATCCATCTTCCTGCACAGACTAATGAGACCCATAAATTTTAGGAAATTCTCAGAGGAGAATTGCACAAAAGAGCTGAGAACCAGCTGGGCCGTTTGTGGTTGCCCCCGGCCCGCGGCCAGACACGCTCTGGATGTTGTTCAGCCCTCCCAGCACATTGGGGTGATCCCTGGGTGATCCCAACAGAGAGGTTTGTCCCATTCCAGCCCTCCCGGGGCCAGGGGCTGCTGTGCAGGGGCAGAGCCAGAGTACAGAGTTCAGCAGTGAGGAGAAGTCATGCTCCTGTGGGCACCCGCCTTTCCCACTCCCCACACAAAGTGGGAGCTTCCCCATGCTGGTGGCATTGGGTGGGAGCAGTGGGGACTGTGTCCCTGCCTGCTGGAGAGGCAGGGTGGTCCCCAGGGACTCACTGAATCCCAGGATCATTCAGGTTGGAAAGCCCTCCCAGACCATCCAGCCTGAGTCCAACCTGTGCCCAGTCCCCACCTTGTCACCAGCTCAGAGCACTGAGTGCCACATCCAAGCATTCCATGGATACCTCCAGGGATGGGGACTCCATCACCTCCCTGGGCAACCCCTTCCAAGACCTGACCACTCTTTTCGTGAGGAAATTCCTCCTGATGTCCGACCTGAACCTCCCCTGGCACAGCTGGCAGCCCCAGCTGCCCTGTATTGTATCACACACAATATGAGAGTCCCTTTGTTCCCTGCTCAGCTCAGCCAGAGCTGCTGGAGCATCTCGGTGGGAACTGCTCCCTGTCAGCTGGTTCTCCTGGAGAACAGAGCACTTCTGTGCTCCAGTCTCCTTTCACGATGCAGCCTTTGCTGCTAATTAGCCTGCCTTGGTCTGCATCGCCCTAATTATTCCAGTTGGCCCTAAATCCTGCCTCCTCCTCTGCCATCCATTGAAATGGGTCTCTTGGCATTTGCAATTATTTTGGGGTGAACATTTGAATGTATTTACATGACTGAAACAGATGAAGAGAGCAGGAAGGAGCAGCACTTGTCTTGTTAATGGCTCTGACTCTGCTTGGTGCCACAAAAATGCCAGAGCTGTTGGGTGTCCCTCTAATCTACATCCCAGTAAATCCACCCACTTTATCTCATACCTGGGGATGCAGTTGAGGCTGTTCAGCTTTGTTATGTTACCAAGCAGCTGGTGAGGGTGGACCAGGGAGTAAAGAGCCACAAAAATACTTTTGGTGGTGATGTTGCCGTGCTGCTGGGTCAGAGAAGGGCATCCCTGGGTTGGCAGAGAGGCACTGCCTGGGCTGGAGTGGATAAAAGCCAGTGGGTGGATGGCAGCAGTCCAGGATGGTGGAGTGGGATGTCAGGGGCTGGAAGGGGGGAGCTGAGCGAGTCCTTGGACCCCTGGCAGGAGGGGAGGGGAGGGGCAGGAGCAAGGAAGCTGCCCAGCTCCAGGCTCTGTTCTCCCTGCTCCACATGCCTGCTGCACAATGTGTTCCTTCGTGGAGGGGAGAAAACGCTTTTCTGGAGCAGCTCTTTGGCCTCTGTCAGCAAAACAGAATCCATGGACGGCCCGTTCCTTCCACTCCATTCAGCTCCTGCCCCAGCCTCCTAATCACAAAGAACTGGAAATCCTAGGGTGAGCCCAGGGGAGGATTGCAAAACCTGCACTCGCAACTGGGGCGGCCGGGGGGGAGGGGGCGGGAAGTGGTGCCAGCATTCCCGGGAGTCCCTCCGGGCACGCAGCTGAGCTGGGCACTCGCAGAGGCTGCAGCCTTCCTGCTGGATGTCCCGCCGAGCTGTGGAAAACCCCAAAAAGTCTCCGTGCCAGATGAAGTTTCACGGATTTCTCTGTCAGGTCAGTTTCCGAGGCAGGGCAGGGTGGTGAACTCTGCGTGTGGCTGCTCGCTCTCAGATGGTTGAATTTCTCGGTGTTTCATTCTAACGGTTTCTCCTGACTCAGACCCTTAAAAGCTGGCATGAGAGACTTTTGTTTTTCCTCTCATTTCAGCTTCCCCCTCCCCTGTGACCGCAGGGTTAAACTAAACAACGTGTAGGGAGGATGCAGGTAGCTGAGAGGTGAGCAGTGCTGGAGTGCTGACTTGGGTTTGGGAGGAATAACCTCACCGAGGGTCTGGGCTTCATCTGGCACAAAACAGGCTCTCCGTAAAGATTCTGCTTTCAGGAGTCCCTGAGTATACAGGGCCCCTCCTCTCCAAAACGTTCCTGGAGCTTTGCCCCAGCCATAAACCTGTGTTTCTGGGAGCACAAACAGTGCAGAAATTCTCTCTTTGGGTGTGCACCGTGGCAGACTTTAATTACCTGTTGAGCGTAAGGCACCAAGCCTGGGAGGTGCTGATAAGCGAAGGAGGTGATGAAATGCCGGGATGGTGTCAGCATCCCGCCGAAGCAGGGCTGGCCCCGCTGCCCCTGACAGCGCCGTTTCTCTTGCAGATGCCCGTGGGGTTGGACACTCGCTAGCAGAGAGCTGAAGCCCCCAGCCTGTGCCCAGGAGAGCAGGATGCGGGTCACCACGCGCAGGGTGCTGCTGCTGCTGGGCTCGGTGGCCGCCCTGATGGTGACCCTGCACCTCGGGCAGCAGGTCCTGGAGTGCCAGCAGGTCCTGAGCGAGAGGAGGCACAGGCTGATGAGGCCGGAGAACGAGGAGCTGGTGATGGTGGACGCCAACCACGTGGAGTACCGCTACAGCAAGGACATGCCCCTGATCTTCATCGGCGGCGTCCCCCGCAGCGGCACCACGCTGATGAGGGCCATGCTGGACGCCCACCCCGAGGTGCGCTGCGGGGAGGAGACCCGCATCATCCCCCGCGTGCTGGCCATGCGCCAGGCCTGGTCCAAGTCGGGCCGCGAGAAGATGCGCCTGGACGAGGCGGGGGTGACGGACCAGGTGCTGGACGCGGCCATGCAGGCCTTCATCCTGGAGGTGATCGCCAAGCACGGCGAGCCCGCCAGGTACCTGTGCAACAAGGACCCCTTCACGCTCAAGTCCTCGGTGTACCTGTCCCGGCTGTTCCCCAACTCCAAGTTCCTGCTGATGGTGCGGGACGGGCGCGCCTCGGTGCACTCCATGATCACGCGCAAGGTGACGATCGCCGGCTTCGACCTGAACAGCTACCGGGACTGCCTGACCAAGTGGAACAAGGCCATCGAGGTGATGTATTCCCAGTGCCTGGAGATCGGCCGCGCCCGCTGCCTGCCCGTCTACTACGAGCAGCTGGTGCTGCACCCCGAGCAGTCCATGCACAACATCATGAGGTTCCTGGACATCTCCTGGAGCGACACGGTGCTGCACCACGAGGAGCTCATCGGGAAGCCCGGCGGGGTGTCCCTGTCCAAGTGAGTCTCGGCTCCTTCCTCAGCTTCTCGAGTCTAACAGGGTGTCTTTCTCAGAGTGCAGCCACGGCCTAATTAGATCCCAGTCAGCCTCTCCTCTGGAGAAAGTGCTTGAGAAGGATTTAGGCGAACAATCAAGCTCACACATCCACACACGGTACCGGCTAGCGCAGCGAGAGAGGGAGAAGGCTCCCAGCCCCAGATCAATTCCAGCCAGCGTTTATTCCATGTGCTGAACATAGATCCAGGAGACCAAAGAGGGTTACCCTGTGGTTTTTCTCAGTTACGTAGTGTCTCAGGTTCGTGGCTGGTATAGGGCAGGGGGCAATTAACTGTTGGGAAGACAGAAACTGGACACTAGGTCCCCATAGCCAATGGGGAAATAGGGAAAGGGGATACCATGGGGGGCTGATGGGCTTGAGGAACCCAGGGAGAAGATTACACAGTGTTTGCAGGGAACCGTGTGGGAGAAGCCTCTGCCACACATGGGAGGGGTCGCCCCTCTAGGGCAAGGCAGTTGGAAATTCCCTTAATGGTACAAGAGACTCCACGCTCTCGAGGAGTGTTTTCATTACACAAAGAGGGCTAAAACTGTGGACAGAGCCACCTTGATGGGGTTTGTGTGTGATTTTGGGGGAGGAGGGACAGCACATTGCACTGGGTTTGTGTTCCTGAGTAAGAGATGGCTTTAATGCTCCCAATCTGTGGTACTCCACAGAACAGCTTGTCAAGCAAGGATTTCAGGAGCAGGCGACTGTTTAATCTCTCTTGACACTGCAGAAATTATTTCAGTCTCTAATTTGCAAAGAGCTGCTCGCTCTGAAACGTGAGCTCTTTAATGCCTCTTTCACCACCCGTCCTCAGATGCCTCCTTGGTGTGATTAGTTGTGCTGCCAATGATGATGAGCTGCAGTTCCTGCCAAGTCTGGGGCTGGTATTGCAGAATAAAAGCAGTACCTGCTCAGTAGAGGCACACCCAGCACTCCCTCCTGGCCTCTCCGTGTGGGGGGGGAATGTTTACCTTCTCCCACTTTCTTTTCCTCTTTTAATGCTGTTTCTTCTCTAAATGGAGGCTTAAGTCAGGCTTAGCAAAATTTAATCAGCCGTTGTAAGGCTGATTAAATTATCCAAGTCTGTATCAGTTGCTGGTGCCCCGGTGGTGAGGGCACAGGAGCCACGGGGGATGTGCAGCTGCTCCAGTTTTCCAGGATGCCCTGGGCATGCAGCCGGCTCCTCTTCCCCGTTTGCTCAGAGTAAACTGGTCCAGGTTGCCTTAGATCAGGTTTTGAATATTCATAGGGGTCACAGACTGTATCTGTGCTACAGCCCATACATCTTACATTGTTTTCCTCCGATAAGCAGAGGTGTCCTGGTGAAAACCCCTGTCCCAGTGCAGGATGGATCCCTCCTCTAGGGAAAGGAAGCAGCCTCAAGTGCTGCCAGAGGAAGTTTAGGTTGGATAATAAGGAAAATTCCTTCCCTGAAAGGGAATTAGAAATTGGAACAGGACAGTGGTAAGAGTCACCATTCCTGAAAGATTTAAAAGTGGATGTGGCAGTTGACGTGGTTCCGTGGTTGCTGTAGCAGTGCTGGGGGAATAGTTGGACTCCCTGGTCTTAGAGGGCTTTTCCAACCTTAATAGTTCCATGATTCTAAACAGGAGAACCCAGCCTCTGGGGCTGTGGAACCCCCTGCCAGGGTCAGCTCTTCCCCAGAGCAGGGCTGTGAGGGACAGAAGCTGTGGCTACCGCAGTAGGTACTTGGTAGATCCAAGGATGTGCCCAAGGCCAGGTGGGACAGTGGAACATGTCCATGCCCTTGGCAGGGAGTGAGACAGGATGAGATTTAAGGTCCCATCCTGTGGTCCTCTGTGGAGGTGGCAGCGAGCTGTGTGTGAGCCCAGCACAGGCATGAAATCCAACCATTGTGTCTTTTTGTTGTTTGTTTGTTTTTTTCCCCTTTTTTGTCCCAGGATAGAGAGGTCAACAGACCAGGTGATCAAGCCGGTGAACATGGAGGCGTTATCCAAATGGATCGGGCACATCCCGGGGGACGTGCTGCAGGACATGGCCCACATCGCCCCCATGCTGGCCAGGCTCGGCTACGACCCCTATGCCAACCCCCCCAACTACGGCCACCCCGACCCCCTGGTTGTCAACAACACGCACAGAGTGAGTGGCACTGCCCTGGGGGGGACGGGCCACGGGCTCACGGAACCCTCCGGAGCAAGGGAGGCTCCTGAGCCGGATCGGGATAGAGCAGGGGGAAAGCAGACTCACACAGGGAAAACAGAGTCACGGAATTCCGGGGTCATTCAGGTTGGAAAAGGTTCCCCAGAGCCATCGAGTCCAGCCTGTCCCCGATCCCCACCTCATCACCAGCCCAGGGCACTGAGTGCCACATCAGACACGTTCCTTGGGCACCTCCAGGGATGGGGACTCCAGACTCCCTGGGCAGTTCCAAGCCCTGACCACCCTTTCCATGAGGAAATTCCTCCTGATGTCCAACCTGACCCTCCCCTGGTACAGCTTGAGGCCATTTCCTCTCCTCCTGTCCCTGTTCCCTGGGAGCAGAGCCCAGCCCCCCCAGCTGTCCCCTCCTGTCAGGGAGTTGTGCAGAGCCAGCAGGTCCCCCCTGAGCCTCCTTTTCTCCAGGGTGAGCCTCCTCATGCTCCCTCAGCTGTTCCTGGTGCTCCAGCCCCTTCCCCAGCTCTGCACAAGCTCCAACCCCTTGTCTGTCTTAGAGAGAGGGACCCAGAGCAGGACAGAGCACTCAAGGTGCAGCAGTTTCTCTGGGAAGGCTGGGAATGGCTGGCAGCAGTGACCCAGAGGTGATTCCACTGCCCCAGGGGATGACTCAGGTTCTCTTTCCCACAGGTTTTGAAGGGGGATTATAAAACACCGGCCAATCTCAAAGGTCACCTGCAGGTAAGAGCCAGGCGTTACCCTGAGGGTTTGGGACACACCAGGGTGCCTGGTCCCTGCTCCCTTCCCTGGGGAATGCTGGCTCCGAGCTGACCCTTCTCTTTTGGGGCTCTTCCAGGTGACTCAGAACACGTCATCTTCTCACTAAGAAAATTAATGATTTCCAGGTAAGACCGTGTTTACTTAATTTTGGGATTTGGGCAAGTCCACCTGCGTTGCTCCAGGACCAGCACTTGGTTTGTGTGATTTGTGTCCATCAGCTGGGGCTCCAGGCACACTCCTGGTGCCAGGGATCCTTCACAGTCGCCTCAGATCTTGCCACACAATGCTGCTGTGTGGGACCATTTGTAAGGAATTCTTTTCCTGAGCTCTGGGAACAGGATTAAAGCTGCAAAATGAAACTCAGCCGCTTGGGAGGGTTATTGCAGCCCGTCCCCGCGGGCAGCTGGGACACATGGAATGTGTGGATGAGCTGAGCTGCTCCCCAGCTGCCTCCAAGGACGTGCCATGGACCTGAGGAAGGGGATTGAAAACAAAGGAAAACATGATGGAAAACAAAGCTGCTGCCTTGGGCTTCTGCTCCAGAGACAACTGTTGATGTGTTGGATGTTCTTCCTCCATGCTAAAGCATAAAATAGCATTCTTGGTACTAAAACTAATCCTTTAAGAGCAAGTTTCTGTGTACAAGCAGATGGTTGGGCTTGAAAAAGATCAGAAGCACTGAGGGGGAGATCAAGAATTGTGTGTCCCCTGTTCCTGGGGTGAGAACTGGTTCCTTTCTGGCCATTTTTTTGTGTCACGGGAGCTTTAAACCCTCGGCCGGGCATTGCTGTGCTAGTCTGAGGGGATCCTGCCCCTGAGGCTTTCCTGCTCCTTAAGGGATCCCGTTCCCAAGGGGATCCTGCTCCTGAGGGGATCCTGCTCCTGAGGGGATCCTGCCCCGAGGGGATCTTGCTCCTGAGAAGATCCTGTCCCTGAGGAGATCCTGTTCCTGAGGCTTTCCTGCTCCTTAAGGGATCCTGCTCCTGAGGGGATCCTGCCCCTGAGGCTTTCCTGCTCCTTAAGGGATCCTGTTCCCTAAAGGATGCTGTCCCTGAGGGGATCCTGCCATGAGGGGATCCTGCCCCTGAGGGGATCCTGCTCCTGGGGGATCCTGCTCCTGAGGGGATCTTGCTCCTGAGGGGATCCTGCTCCTGAGGGGATCCTGCTCCTGAGGGGATCCTGCCC
>VWYO01016441.1:0-27026 GCA_013400275.1 Rhadina sibilatrix | reverse complement strand
TTGGTTGGAATGCTATATGAGGCTTGCTGAAGCAGCTTTGTGAAAAGCAGAATCTTAAACAAAGCTTCTTCAGTTAGGATCTATTGTCTGCAAGGCTCATCAGTATTCAAACACTTTTTGTTCATCAGTCTGCAACAAAATCTTCTGCTCATGGTACTGACTGTGGCTTTAGGAAGTGGGGCTGGAACTGCAGTTCTTGTACAGAAAGATAGCTCAGCCCCTGAGAATGACATTAGGAGGCTTATGATGGCAATGTGCTCCTTACAGTAAGTTTACATTTTTTCCACTTAGCAAACTGTAGGTTCTTCAGCCAAAAAGTGAGAAGAGAGAATTGCAAACCTATAACTCAGGATAAATTAAATCAGATCCATATGGTTAATCTGTCAGCTATTGCTTTGCCCTCCCATCTGGTAATAATCAATAGGAAGCATAACATAAATAAGCCACAGTGTATTTCGTGTGCATGCATGTGTGTGCGCATGCGTGCGTTCTGGACTTCCATTCCATTTTGAAATCACATCTGCACTTTATTAGGAAGATGCTTGGAGGAGATTGTTACCAGCACTCCACATTTGCAGCATCCCTCTGCTCCAATGTGATAAATATTTAATGTGTTTGGCTGTGTGCATGCAGAATAATAGGCTCTGTCAGAAATGCAGTCGAATCACTCAAGCCTACAGGGGCCACCACATGCAAGGGAACACACGGTGTATGCACACACACACACACACAAACAGGATCACCCTCTGTCTGTCATTCAGTCAATGGATTTAATGTTTATTATCATGGGGAACACTCTTATCCTATTTAATCCTGTATAGATGGCTCTAGAATTTCACACAAACACCCAACTGCGAAAATGTAATCCAATAGTACTTTGTTTTAGGGAGCTGTAGAATGCAGACCAGTTCTGTTTTCGCTATTAACTTTTCCTTGTGCATCATGCTGATGGCCTTTTCCTTCTGCAGTAGCTATCCTTGTTCCATTATATGCTCTTGCTGCAGCGACAGAGCTCTCTGGTTTAGAAAGGCAATTAAGCAAAATAGTATCTTCTGAACATAGATGTGCAGCAACGGAGATCATGGTGCATTTAACTTTAATTGCTTCATCAGCTTAAGAAAAGACTACTACAAATTGTAGGGAAGGTGTAATATTCCTCTTGAATCTCTGTCGAGGAATTGTTCCAGACATTTGAGTTAATACATGACTGCATCCATAAATAATACATTTTTGAAGGCAGCGTATCAAGAATAGCTGAGCTGTGTAGTGATGAATTTGTGGTGAGCTAAGCAAGTTAGGGAGCAAGGGAGAACTAAATTAAAATAACCTTTACTTCTCTCCTCCTCTCCTACCTCCATGGAAATAATCATCATTTTGTTTGATGATAGAGCACATATTATGTCAGGTATTTGCTTGACAGAGAATAAAGAAAAGTGTGTTGCTATAAGGCAATTGAATATATGTTGCAAAACATGATAGATTTGAAGGTCAGTGGATCCAGCACTCAATCTACCAAATAATCTACCCAACTCGATTTATCTGTCAATATTTAGAGTTAGTCAATATTTTCTTTTATGAAGGAACATTGGTACTCAAAAATGCTTAACTAAATTAGTTTCACTTGCAGAACAAAAATATTTGGCAAAAAAATCATATGTTCTGACTCTCTGCTGAAATGTTAGTTCACTTCATACCCTGGTATGAATACTTTGCTATGGCCTAAGATGCCTCCAACTTTATACTATTTTAATACAAAAATCAGGAAAAAAAGGATTTTTTTTTCTAATCAAACTCTTTGCTCTACTTTATAATGGAGCAAAAAATATACAAGAAACATAAAAATACCAAAAGCTTAGGAGCTAAACCTTCTGCTTCAAGAAAATGCTTTTGGCATTCACATCACAGAAATTGACAAGCAATTATCTATCATTACTAATGTTTTAAATGATTATGTACTGTCCAAGTAATATCTATTGCACCCTATGATTTTGTAAACAGGCAAGCCTTGGCTACTCTCATCTTTCTAATCCAGATGGGAAAAAGTCTGCTCATGGGGATTATATTATCAAGCAACCAGAAGACTAATCTTATTTTCCCCAGGTTTTTTTGTTTTAAACAAAGAGCAGAATGTACTTTGAGTTGGCACACACTCCCTCCTGCCCCCCCTGCATCCCCAAACCATACACTGTCATATTTGGCTCTTTTCAGGCACTGGCTGTGCACAAAGGAAACATTAATGTGGGAAAGGCAATGAGCAAAAAGACAAAGTATGTTGCTGGACACTCAAAGTGATTGTCAGGAATGATTGCCCTGGGTTTATGGCAAGCACTGTGAGTGGACTCAGCACAGTGAGGCCTGAGGTGTGCGTGGTGGAGCTCTCAGCTTGTCACTGTTTTCCTCAGTGCAAAGAGGAAGGATAAAGCACAATAAAGCTGGAACAGGAGATGCACTCAATGGATACAGAAGAAAAACTGGCATTGTTGAGCTCTGAGCATGCAAGTGAGTGTACGCAGATTAAATGCAGTATAGGAATTATTGATTTGTAACTTGAAATGGAAAAGAACCACATTTCCTAACTACTCTTACTTTGACATGATCAGTGACCAGGGTAATAATGGATCTCTATATAAAAAGCTCTTTTCTTAAAATAAACAATGAAATGGCACCCTTCTTCCCCTCCCTCTAGCACACACAGGGAAAATAAAACTTAAAACTTCTTTCTGAGCTATTTTCTTTTTTTTTTTTTCTGAAGGCATTTATCCTATTACTGGAAAAAAAATCTCGGTCAATAATTCATGGAAAATACACCCATAGTTCACATTCTGACCTTCCATTTTGGTAATAGATCTCCACCCAACTCTCACAGGGCCAGAATGAAGTGTTTTATCTGGTGCACAGGATGGAAGCCTTCTGCCACAGGAAAAAAAGGACCTTTAGTGTGTGTTTTAGTCTGTTAATTGAGATGAAAATCAGAATTGCATATAAAGCTTTATATGTTTTATATGTCAGGGTTTTCTGTTCTTCAGGATATTTTTTTGAATATAAAATTTAAAGCATGTCCAGGTAATTCCTTTGTGTAAATCTTTGTTTAGTAAAACATTTTAAAGTCCTGCTACTTTGAATTGATAGGAAAAATTCTATTAGCATGCAACTACATGCTAATGGAGAGAGAGCCAGTAAGAGTTAATTTGTGTTTAGATGCCTTATTGATCTGGCACAATTTGACAAAGGAAACCCAGTTAACTACAGCTTAACACAGTTATACCTATTTGTCCCAGGAAGTGGAACATCCTGGAATTTTAGATTTACTTCTGAGCTGCAAAAATTACAAATTTTTCTTTTCTATTATATTGTAATTGTAAGGGCTGCAAACATTAAATTTGTACTGCCTTGAACATCAACTATTGTCAAACCCTGAGATTCATGTGATGGCAGCTGAGAACAGGTATATTTCAAACCTATAAAACTTCTAAATGTTGGCTGCTCAACAAGATATGGCTTGAGTTTTTTTTCTTTGTCTTACAGGTTTCTTGTAAACTTGCGCTCTACTTCAGGCATAAAACACTGGAAACCTCAAAAAAAAAACACCAAACTTATTCTGCCAGCTAAGCATGTTCCAGGAAGTTTTTATAAAACCCAAAAACTATTTGTTACTCAATATCTAAAATAGCTACACAGTATTCAGTAATTCTCCTGTATAGCAGAAACCCAGGGACTTTGGAACCGAAACCCCCTGACTTTGAGTGTTAACTCCTTTCTGATTAGTAGTGGTGCCCCTCCACTTAGGCAGAGGATTCAGCAATTTCTCTTAGCACTACAGTTATAAAATATTCACTTTGATGGTGTAACAAGATGAAGAGATCTTAGAAGCTTGTGTCTATGGTGCAATAATTTTAAAAGACCAGAGGAATATTCTGTGATATGCAAATATTGCTGTTATACAGCAGCATATGCCTTTCTCAAGATAATCATTGCAGGTGATTTTTCTCCTCCTACAGTAATATGTTCCAGATGTGGGGTTACTATAAATAAATTGGTAGTTATTTGCTCTGTTAGATGATTAAAATTACATAAATATATACAATAATATACATATCCCAACCTTTAAAAAAGCCATAGAAAATGAACAAATCTAAGGGAAGCACAGTTTTGAGATTCCCATGCTACCTGCATATTCTATAGTGAAATGAATATTTACATGTAAGAGATAATCGATAATTGTTAAAAGGATGCATTATTTTCATTGTCCTGGGTTAGTATAATACAAGGCATGACATACAAGGAAGTTCCACCTGAACACAAGGAAGAACTTCTTTATTGTGTGGGTGACTGACCACTGAAACACAATCTCCAGAGAGGTTGTGGAGTCTCCCTGGCTGGAGATATTCAATAACTGCCTGGACACAATCTTGTGCCACGTGCTCTAGGATGACCCTGCTTGAGCAGGGAGGTTGGACCAGATGACCCACTGTGGCCCCTCCCAACTTGACTCATTCTATGATTCTGGACAGCTCCATTCTCTATTGAGCAGGGCGGGTGGGGTGTCAGGAAACACCTTATAGCAGCACTCAGAGCTCCTGCAGCAGCAGTGGGTTTCTGGGCCACTTGACCTCTGCTATAAATGTGTACTTGTGGCAAAATAACCCCACTACCAAATGAATCCATTTATTTTTCTTGGATATTTATGAACTCTCTTTTCAATGAAAAAAAGAGAGAGTTCCATGAAGATTTAATTCCCTTGTAAATTCTTGAATTGCACTGCAGTGCTATCCTGGAAAACCTCTGTACACGGGGCTAAAATTATGGAATTGTGATAGTACTGGTGATATTATTCATATATTTGGTCTGAAGAACTCTACCATTGTCCATGCCAGTCATATGATGGTGCAGGACAGAAAATGCATTCCCTGAGATCAGCTTGCTTTGTCATGACAGAAGCACAGACCTTTTGAATGGTATTAAAACTAAAATAATATTTTCTGAAGTGGAAATCTTTGCTGTGACTAGACATCACACTTTATGCAGCATTCTACCTCACTGGTTTTCTCTCCTTTGCTACCTAAAAATGTTTAAGAATACGTTCTTCCCCCCCGCTGAAGTTAAATGGCAGAATAATAACTAGGAGATCTCTTAGGGCATGCAGCATTCTGGGAAGTACATGCATTTAGAGAATATTAATTTTGCCCCAAAGGCAAAGGGGTCTCCATCTGCTCAAATCTTTCATTGCTTAGCCTGTGAAAGGCTCTACATTAATTTTCAGTGAATACTTAATCTCCATAGGAATGAATGGTTACAATGCTGACATTGCAAGCTAGTGTCACCATTTGAAATTCCAATTATCACTGACTTCTTTATGAATCTGTTTGCTTATGCTTACTTTCTGACATATCTTTACTAATTTTATATCTTGAGATATGCTTTAATTAGGTTCAGTCAGCTTGGAAATTAACTATGAGCTTACTGGAGCTTTGCCAATATGCAGTATGATTTTGTGCTGTTTGATCTATTCAGATGTCTCATGTATGTTGGTTCATAAAAGCTGGGTGATCTATCTGTACTAGAGTCAACATATGTTTTGTATGTCATGGCTTCTGTGCTGCTTTTGGCTGAGGCAGAGTTAATTTCCTTTACAGTAGCTGGTATGGGGTCATGCTTTGGTATTGTGCTGAAAACATCATTGATGACACAGGGATGTTTTTGTTATTGCTGAGAAATGTTTACACAGAGCCAAACCTTTTCTGCTCCTCACCCCACCAGTGAGGACGCTGAGGGTGCACAAGAAGTTGGGAGGGAGGGAGGAAAATATGACCCAAGGATATTCCATACTGTATGGCGTCATGCTCAGTGTATGGGTCTGGTGGAGAAGGGAAGAGACGACATTCAGAGTGACAGTGTTTGTATTCCCAAGCCACCTTCATGTGTGATGAAGACCTGTTTTCCTGGGAAAGGCTGAACACTTGACTGTGATGGGAAGTAGTGAATGAATTCCCAGTTTTGCTTTGTTCAGTGCATGCTTCTGCTGTCCCTATTAAACTTTCTCTATCTCACCCATGAGGGTTCTTTTCACTTTTAATCTTCCTGTTCTCTCCCCCATCCCATCTAGGGGGAGTGAGTGGCTACGTGGGGCTTAATTGTCAGGTGCAGTTAAATCGTGACAACTTCGTATGAAGGAATCCAGGCAACTGTAAACCCTCTCATTTGGTAAACATGAGGAATAAAGCATTCTAAGGTCGTCCAGTGTCTCCTACACTTCCAAATGGAAAGATGATCCTCTGGTTTCCTAGAGACTCGAGTCGGCTGATTAACATTAGCTTGAACTGACAACAGTAATTTCTGTAGGAACTCTCAAGGCATTGTAAGGCATGACTTTTGAAACATTAGGGTATGTTTTGTTGCTTTAGGTTACCTTACATCCATCCACTAGTTTAGCAATTGGCCTCTCCAAAATGTTCCATGATGGTTTGTAACAGTCTCATCTGAATAAGGCACTTTTTTACTGTTCTTTATTTTGAGACATATATTTATGTCCACCAAATCCAAAAAATTTCTCTCTGTTGTAAGCTGGATAGCCATAGAAATGTTCTTTGAAATATTCCCATCAGACAAAGGTCTGATGACCATATGTAAATTGTTTGGCACTTGCTAATTGTCTCTAAGTACCCAAGATCAGCTTCATGTACAACAGTAGAAATGTGATCTCCTATAATTTCATGTCAAATAAAATGGTTGGATGCTATCTGTGAGAAGCTTGCAGATCTCATGCCTTATCTCAGTTAGGTACCACAGCCTTCTGAAGGCAGAATGCAAGCGTGGTGCTTCATTGGGAACTTTAGTTTCTGCTGGGAAGGTCTGATTTAGCACTACACTGCATCTGAAATGATTGCCTGTAATCATCAGATCTGTTAAACAGGGGTTGAGAGATTGACAGATAAATGGTTCTAAAACAACATGGATGGTATTTTGTTGTGTGCTGTAAAGAGAGAGAAATTGAAGAATAAGAAAAAAAATCAGTCAGCAAAATTGTAGTTGAGAGAGAAGTCTGGCAAAGGTTATATCATGTTATTAAGGAGAGGAATAAGATGAGAGGATATGGTCTGTTCTGTGGGAAAGAGAAAATAGGCTCCCCATCCAGAAATTTTGTCTACCGCTGGCTCTCTGCAGGTGAGCAGCTTCTCTATTTAAGTGGGCTGCTACAAGCAGTTTTTTCAACCTTACCTCTTTAATGCATCCAATGCCCCCCTCTCTGTCTTCACTGCATTATGCTGGCCCCTTTGCTGCAGGATGCACCCCTCCCTAATTGTTGGGCTCACTGTTTGTTAAGACAAGAACAGGTTCAATGCAAGGGCAGGGAACTGAGTGAGAAGCAATCAAAGGGTACAGAGCAGCAGTGATCCAGGCACCACTCACCAGTCCCTTCCTGGATTCTGCCCATAAGGAAAAGGAAACCACTTTGTTGCCTCATATTAAGTATTTTATTCACTACATTCCAGGGTTTATGGAACTATATCTATCTCACTAACCTCTAACATCCTATCAACACTGGCTTGTGATGATGTCCTCCCACATTCTGTCCAAGAAAGAAAAAAGGAAAGGTAGATAAGATTAAACACTGTGCAGAACAAGGCAGGCTGAATTGTCTTTGTCTTCTGTTACAGGCATAAACTCTGGAAAACTGTGAGCTTTTCAAAGAGAATACCCCAAACCAATTCAATGCATTCCAGAGCTCTGCTTTCAGTTAATACAGATAATCTAGGAGTTGCAGGCCACTTTGTTACAACTATATTATCAGTGCAGATGCTGCTGCAGTAAAGTGTAAGAGTACCCCAGCCAACTTCAGTGTGGATGTGTCAAGGACCAGTATCTGATGATATGTGATAACCCAGAGCAGAGGGTAAACACGGAAAACTATTTGCTTCCTTTTCCACTACACAAACCGAGTGGCATTAGATTCAGCTATCAGGTGGCAAGATCAAACAACAACAAAAAAGAAGACAATTCATTACAAAACATACAATCAAACTGTGTAACCTGTGCTGTGGGATTATGTGCACGTTAAAGCTGTGTGAAGGATTACAATTTGGAATCCTGTATGTTGTGGTAAGAGGAGTACACTGTGGCCTTTTACATGCAGATAATTGCTTTGGCTCAGAAAGTCTCTAGTCTGCAAATTAATTGTAACCTGGTAAATATTTAGGGCATTGATACATGCCTGCCCTGTTTCTTCACTCTTTTTCAGGCATCCATATTTGACTGCACTTAGAATAAGTGGAATAAGATAATGCGCTGGATGGCATTTTATACATATAAGATGAGCACAAGCTGAAAAAAATCTGTCCTTTATGGGAACTGTGGGCAAGGAGGCAGAGATCAGAAGCTGCAAGCTGCACTGGGGCAGCAACTAGAATCTATAGCAATATTCTGGTAAGTAGAAGATTTCTAGAGATAGCAGTGTGGGATGGAAAGAGAGCTAGGAGCCTTAGATTATAGCCATGGGCTGTCAGTCTGGGAAAAAGAAAAGAAAAAAAAATAAAGGCCTGAACAAGGCCCTGAAGCTCCAAGTCTCCAGATAGATGGAAAAATGAGGCCTGAAGGCTACTGCGGTGGTGTAGGAAATATCATTAAATGAAATGGCTGCCTGGAATTATACTAGCATTTTATATGACACTTACGCTAAATTACTCAGTTGGGACCTGAAAGCTGTCACCTGACTGATGGGACTTTAACTAGTGAAATTGCAGAGGAGGACTGAGAATGGTTTTTTGAAAAATACTTTATTTTTAGACATCCCTGCAACTGAAGTTTCATGAATATTATATGCAGCATTTCTCTCAAGAAAAGGCAGCAAGTGAAATGACCAAAGGTTTACATGAGAGAGTCATGTTCCACTAATGTACTCTATTCCTGATGAGGTTAGTTCTCTTGCTACTAAGATGGTAATTTTTAAGGTCAGAGTGCTCTGTGGAAAAGCCAGCATGCAGACAGCATGTATGCTGTACTACAGAGGAGGGGGTGGGATGCTTGCCTCAAACACCCCTTTAACAAGAGCACTCCTTTAACAGGGCACTGTTTGTCCTGCCCATCCCTGTCTAGCCCCACTTGGCTTTCCCTGCACACACCCCAAGATTCAGGACCATATTTCAGGCCCCTGGGGCCAGTAGCTCCTGCCCTAGTGAGCCCGGAGCAGGGCCAGTCTCCAGCCCTCAGAGCCCTGCCCTGCCTGGCCGTGGGCTCCACCAGGATGGGCCAGGCCATGGGCCTCAGTACATCCCAATCCCCATGGAGCTTTCTGGGGCTGGGGCTGCCTTGGAGCCCCCTGGTGCCAGCAGGTGGAGGGAAGAGATCCTGCCCCCCTACTCAGCTCTGCTGAGGCTGAATTTGGAGTGCCATGTCCAGTTCTGGGTTCCTCAATGCAAGAGAGACACAGAACTCCTGGAGCAGGCCCAGTGGAGAGCTACTAGATCAGTCAAGGGTCTGGAGAATCTCTCTTCTGAGGAAAGGCTGAGGGGGCTGGGCCTGTTCAGCCTCTAGAAGAGGCCACTGAGAGATGGCTTTACTAATATGTATAAATATCTAAAGGGACACTGTCAAGAGGCAGTTAGGCTCCTCTGGGTGATGCCAAGCAATGGGACGGGAGATAACAGGCAGAAACTGGTGCACAGGGAGTTCCACCTGAACATGGGGAAGACTTTACTGTGAGGGTGACTGACCATTGAAACAGATTACTCAGAGAGGTTGTGGAGTCTCCCTGAATGGAGATATATCAGAACTGCCTGGATGCAATTCCATGCAATGTGGTCTAGGATGATCCTGCTTGAGCAGGGAAGTTGGATCAGAAGGCTCACTGTAGTCTGTTCTAACCTGAACTATTCCTTGATTCTGTGATTCTCTGAATGCAGACTTTGCTTCCTAAAGAATAAGCCTCTGTAAATGTGGTCACACCCATTAGCATTTCTGCCTCTTGTTCTAAAACAAATAAACAGCTATTCAAACATCCTGGAGGAAGGACTTGAGAAAAAAACATATTCAAAGGGTTTTTTGGAATCCTCAAAACGAAATGCTTAAAAACCAAAACCATTGAGATAATTCTTATTACTAGAGTAAAAGCCTAATTGGCACATTACATTTTGCTCTGGGCAGTAAACTCACTATTGCTACAAAATGATTAACAGTCTCACCATCTGTTACAGGTGTAATAATAATTGACAGTTTTATTCATATCTAACATTGACATGATCTGTCTTTACATTCTCATCTTTGCCATTTAATTTAGTATTTTTCTGAGCAATAACAATATATTACATTATAAATAATGTATATTTACTGATTAGACCTACTCCTTCTTTTCTTGTTTTTCTTCTTAGTTATTACCCTCAATCATGACCTAAAAAGTTACAAAACCCTCTAAAATATGACACTGGAAGGGAAAATATTGCACTCATTTTTATGCCATGTCATGACTGAGACCAAAGATCTGTTTGGCTTGCTGTTTCCTTTTCTGATGGTAGGTCATAGATGGTGCTTAGAGGGAGATTGAGAATCAGGGTAGGCACAGAACAGTGCTCCTTTGAAACCTCCCAGTTTAGGACATTTAACTGGGCAGACTTTCTGAGCCAGGGGCTGTTATTTGTCCACTATATTTAAAAGCCTCTAGTGGACCTGTCTTCTGTGATTTTTGTCTAGTTCCTTTTTGAGCATGTTCGGTCTTTTGGCCTCAACAGCTTATTGTGTCAATGGGGTGGACACTTTATTATGTAATGTGGTTTTAAATTTGACACCTGGAAATTTCATTGGATTCACTCCAGTTCATGAACTGTGATGAAATATTGAATCCTCTTGTCCTCATTTTCTATGACTGCCATCAAAATCACTGGCAAGCAAGGATTCTTCCAGGGTTTGAATGAGAACTACAATGTAACTAAATAAGAAAAGCATTCGATTTTATTTGTTAGAACAAAACATTGCAAAAATCACTGATCCCAAGAACCATGGTGAAACTATTTTCTATCCTGTGATACAGTTCCAAAGTTAAAATGGGGTAAGAACTCTAATGCCTCAAACCCTTGACTCCTGAGAAAAGAATAGCTTTAATTTATTTACTAACAAATATGTATGTCTAACATGAGTCCTGTGCAGATAACCTATTTTAAATGAATGAAAACTTGATTAAAAATTAGTTTTAATTTATTACCGAAGTTAGGAAACCTTTACAGAATTACTTTAATGAAATAACAAGAGAACATAAAGGAGAGGCTTTCTGACTTGTGTGGTAGTCATTCATCATTGTTAATGAGATATCAAAAGAGCAAGGGAATAAAAAATTATAACCAAATATTTCAATGCCTGTAAAGTACTATATCTGCCTATACCTGCAGAAATTCTGTCAGTGGCCTCTGAAAGTAAGCTTGCTTACTTTGACCAACCCGTCCTGATTAACATTTATTAATCGATAGATTATTCTTCTATCAGGTTAGAAAACCATTACTTTAATTTCATTCCTTTCTGGATGTAACTGCCTGTGACCCTTTATCAACATTACTGAGGGCTGACTTGTGCTTGAATGTTGATAATTTCAAACTTCAGCTTCTGCTTTTTTTGTTTGTTTTGCTGTGTATTGTCTAAGGTGGTCAAATCCCTTTATACATGTTGTTGAGAAACTGTAATCCTTTTAAGATTACTGTCAAACACAATGAGAAAAAGAAACTGATAGACCAAAATACGAATGTGGGTGGAAAAGAAATGACAACCTTATACACAGGTTAAGTGGGCAATGTAGGCCATGCTTGGGCAAAATTCTAATTTATTGACAACAATCAGTGTTTTATATTTGACAGAGATATTTTGTTAACAAATTTTCAGTCTATGCTTTATGAGGGAAAACAAATATTGTTAAATAATATCATGATTTGGGACTAAATTATGACTTCCCATTCTGATTTCCAGGTAATGTCTTCTAACATTTGGTATGACTTTAAGGACTGATTCAACCTGTTGCCTCATGGCAGGGGGATAAAACCAGGTCTTGCTGGATATCTATGCAAGATAGACCTTAACTTCTGCTCAAACTTTGGCATATTGATTTGCCCATTTCCTCCTCAATTAATGATTATTTGGAGCCTTGACTTTCTGATAAATATTTTTAAATGTTTTTACATTTAGTATTATTGATTCTGATTTAAAAGATTTTTTTTTTCCTGGGTTTGAAAATTAGTCATGACCCAGTAACAGAATTATGCCTCTTAGGGACACTAGTGACATGACTAGTTTGACAATAAAACCAATTTAAAAGAACATAAAAATAAAAGTTAATAACCACTACCCGCATATATTTTTTAGCAAAAACAAGTTAGTTAACTTACTTGCTCATAATTCCCCTTCTGTGCTGAAGATGT
Source organism: Rhadina sibilatrix (assembly GCA_013400275.1). NCBI lineage: Eukaryota > Metazoa > Chordata > Aves > Passeriformes > Phylloscopidae > Rhadina > Rhadina sibilatrix. The sequence continues at coordinate 14,637 of VWYO01016441.1, read as the reverse complement.
GGCACAAGCTGTCACAATGCAACAATTTCTAGCAAAAATTAGTATAATTCAGGACAATATCTTACTGCCTAGATAAAAGTAATATAATTTAGTTATTTAAACATTAATTAAGTCTTTTTTTATTTTTTAAAGCTGAGGCCTTTGCTTTTGTAAGGCATAAAACCCTGGTTCTATTTCCTATGAATATTTAAATATCTGTAACTCAGCTTTGGTACCAGGTCTATCTGTGTACTTTGGTATTTTTAGTTCTTAAAATTGAATCTAATACATAAAATAGTTAAATATTTCTTTATTTGTTTTTTAGGACATTATGTAGATGTCCATCAAATGGATTATGAAGACAAGAGTGAGATTTCAGTACACCTTAATGAACTTTGAACCATTGATGAAGGTCAATGGATTAAGTTTATTAATTTTCTAAATTGGAGTAATCCACCATGTGGAAAAATACACCAAGCTTCTAAATGAAAAGGAATTATGATCATACATATTTTTTTTTGTCACAATTGTACTCATTCTTTGCTTATTTAGCTAGCACAGAATATTTCTTCTCTTTATAGTTTCTTCTTTTTATAACTCCTACGTATTGTGTTTCATAGGCCAGGAGTCTTGTCCTTATTAAGAGAGTAGAATAGATAGGAACCTTACAGGAATGCAAAACTAACAGAGCAGAGCAACAAGGCTAATAAGGAAAAGCAGCAGGGAGGAAATAGAGAAATAAAATGCCCACTGGTGTAATGCAGTAATGTGTGCTGGTCTGTACTGATCTCGTGCCCCCAGAATTGAGCACTCTGATATGATACAGAGGAACAGTGTTGCTGCATGTGATGGTGGTAGCCACAGTAAGATCAGAGGCATCTACATCCTTTGGTAGAATGGCTGTGGAATATTTTGCATCCTTTATCCTTTCCATGGAACTGTGATCCATGTTATAAAATACCCACAGTTTTGCATGTGTTTCCTCCTGTGTCCATAAAAATCCCAGCCGTGAATCATCTGAGGTCTGATGTTTTAATAATGTCTAAGGTACCATATACCTGAAAAGATGACTAAGAAGTGTCCTTGGTGGTCAGTGCCCATTCAGAGATTGAATAGTTTTAAAATTTTCAAGAGTCAGTATTGGAAGCCATTTAATGCTTTTAGATCCCATAACTCTAAGGTGCCCTGTTAATTTCCTCAACGACTTAAATGTCTCCCTGCCGTCTTCAGTGTCTTCTGACCTTGTTAAAATAATTATTCTTTTACACAACAGAGATTCTCCTACTGTCAAACTAGAGAGAGAGGGTAAAATAAGGCTCAAAACTTTGCTGCTTTCTAGAGATGCCATTCTACTTCTGTGTTACTGTATCGATGTACACCAGGGAGAGGTGTGTTGTTTGTCATCAGTGTCAGAAATCATAAGGAATGCTCACTGAATTGTTTTTCAGGAGAGTAATTTACTGAAATAGATCTTAGGTGAGAGGTCTGGGGCCTTGCTGGAGAACTTAGGTTTTATTCAAAGCTGAATGAACACCAGATCCTTGCCTGAGGGCTTCTTTGTAATGATGAATCTGTTCATGATACCAGGCATTAGGAGAAGCCTGTAGATGGGAGGAACAATTCTGTAGGATACCATCTCAGGCCCAAAGAATTTCTCTGGATAGGCAGTTTCATGTACTGAATTTTTAAAAAAAACTTGGTCTTATGAATCTGGAACTGATCCAGCCTATGCCAAAATCTGAGTTTAATGAAATGTTTAATGAAATACATTAACTTAATCAAAATTCTGAGTAACCTTATAAGTAAGTAAATGTTTCTGATAGTTTTGTTGCAACACAGACCTTTTAATATAATTTCATTCAAACAAGTGGAGGAAAAAATGAAAATACTGTGTTAAGTAAAATAACCTCAGTAATAGACCAAGAAAAGCCTGATTTTCAAGATAGCTTAAAAAGCTGTTTGCAATTATTATTTTAGTTTAAGGTATTTTTACTTGTAGGAAGATACAAAAAGAAAAAAAAAAGAAAAAAAAAAAAGGATTTGTGGAGTTCCCATGATCCCATGAAGAGTCACAATGGAAGTATGAAGAGGGACTTTCTTCAATCACTGAAGGGTGTAACCAAATTTATTATTTAGTAGGCCAGAACAAGCCAGCATTTAGCAATCAGAAATAGCTAAATGCATCTTTTGAGCTAGACTGAACTTTCACCCTATGCCAGAAATAAAGTCCAGAAATTCACTCTTGCTCTTCTGACTGTGCTGTGTTGAAGACTTCTTCAATATTCAGATGAATGTCCTAAACAAAACATATTTACACATAAGAAAAAAATAGAAGTTGTTCCCTATGTTTTTTTTCAATTAATCACCTTGCTGTTCTGCAGAGTATCCCCTGAATAACTCCTAAGATTAGAAAGAACAATGTATTTTTGTAACCACAGAAATACAAATTTGGAGTGGGGGATTGAGGTGTGTTCTCAACTCTGTTTTTGTAGAGTTTTATTTATCTCTTCCAAATAAAGCTAAGACCTGTCTGTTTTTATTCACACCCTTTTTCAAGATAAATGACAGAATGATTCTTCCAATTATATCAGTAAGAAGTTATTGCAAGTGAGAGTTGAGGTACAGCAATGAGAACATCATATTTCTTTATGTGAGCTAATTTTTTTTTTTTTTTAATTCTGTGCTATATGTCATTATTTGGTAAGAAACTCATGGGAACAGTGATCAACCAGTCCAAGGTTTAGTGAGAAATTATGGGTCTGGGACAAAAATATTCAGGATTTTAGGCTGCATGGCTTAGCGGCCAGATTTGAAAAATACTTAGAGGCAGAAAGACGCCAGTAGCCTCTTTAATCTCTAATTGAAATAAACTGAAATAGACTCCAAGGAATATTTGAAAACTCCCATAGGTGTCATTGCTTGACTAGAATGACCTAAATGGCTGAGTTCTTTTTTCAGAGTTACTCAGGTAGTTCACATTCCCAACACTTGGCCCACTTTTTCCTAAATATGTAGCAAAATAGCTTGAAGTATAGTTGAGTCACTTTGAAGAATAACACACTTTTATGCAAAACCTATGGTCTGTGTTCAGTAGAGGCTGTGTTCAGAGAGGCTGGATTATCTTCAGAAGTGTAGGACTTAGTACAAGAGTGGTTTGTGTTTATGGAGTTTCTTACCAGGATAGGCTTTAATAAGTTTTTTTGTTTTTTTTTTTTTCCCCATGCAAAGAAAAAAGACCTGGAAAACAGGGAATACTATTTTATCAGCTTTAAATGATCAGGTATGCCATTCACATAGGCCTATTGGGTTTTTAGCTGGAAACTTCAAGAAGCAAAGATAATAAAAGCCTGTGTAGCACGTAGGTTAATGAAACTGCCACACTGCAAGCTGATAGTACTCTGCATGATACCTTATCAATTATTAGTCTTAAGGCATTATTTTACTTTATACAACAGGTTTCTGCATGGTCATTGTATGCTGTGTGAGGAAGACTGAATTAATAATAGAATTACTTTAAACTGGATCAAGACGTAGACAGTTGGAACTGGTTAATTTTGTCAAATAATTAGAAGCAAAGTGTTGTCACTGCCTCAGTTCCCTTGGGGAATTTTATTTCTATTTACAGAGTAAATAGTCTGACTACAGTAGGTATTGTCTCCAAGCAGAACCCAGACTATACTGTGCAAACAGTGAGCTCCAAATAGTTGATATCAGAGAACCAACTGCACCAGGCATGCCAGGCACATTTGTTAAAATGTACCTTTGGAATGGGATTCATGATGGAGTACTTTGCACGTGGCTTGTTTAGACTGAAAGTGTGATTGCACAGCTTCACAACGACTTGGCTGGTCATTTTAAGGACAGATGAGAGCGATATAGGCTTTTCTACATTTTCATCCAAAGTAGTTGGATTAGAGAAACATCAAAAACTTTTTACTTGGAAATGCTATGGCAGTCCTGCCTATTCTGAAATCTTTTCCACAGAAGAGATGTGTATTGATAGTCTGAAACACAGATATTTGGTGCTGGGATGTGGGGGAATGCAGCCCTCTAGTCTATAAAAAGGGAAGAAATGGCTAAGAAATTCACACATCTTCCCTGCATTTTTTTTTTTTTTTAATAATACCTTGAATTAACCTAGTTGCTTTATTTTTTTTTTTCATGTGAGAGGGAAAACCAGAATTTGGTAAAGCTGTAATGAGAAATTTTCAGTATAGTCAAGGTTTGCAGAGCACAACCAACACAAGGATGAGTTCAATTACTGTGTCCCATCAAATACCCTAGGACAGTCAAAATGTCATACAGATATCCATGAAGAGACCCTGTTAGAAGAAAGATGACAGGGAGAGTAATAAAGGATCATTCCTCAACAGTGACTGGAAGATTTCTCAACATTTTCTTTGCTGAACTTTTTCAGAATGCTGGAAAGCAAATAGAAACCTTTTTAAATTCAGGTTTTGGGTAAATGTTTAAACAGTGAGTATTGTTTTTTCACAGTAGGTCACCGATTCATTGTTTAAAGGGCATAATAACTAAATATTCAGTACAGAAGACAGTACATGGGAGGAAGACAGGCAGATATACAATAAAGGCCTATGAGAAGCAGAGATGAAATTTCAAGCTGCCTTAAATCATCCCTTTGCAACACATTTACAGGCAAATTATCTGATTTTAGGCTGCATGCGATTGTCAGAAATTCAATAAAACTATGAAGGTTGGAAACAGGTGTATCATAAATGAACAGTCTGGAAGCAAACCCGAACCTGAAAGGGAGAATGAATTAAAGGCACCAGAGTTTCCTTTGCTATGGCACCATTTCAGATTCATTATTTTTCCTGTTTCAAAGGCACGGTTCATTTTATAGCTGTTTCTGACAGTAATGCATCAACAGAGGTGGTGTCCAAGCTTTTTTTTTCACACATAAAGTAACCCGATAAAGTAAATTAGTAGCATAAGACACTTTGCAATCTGTATATGAAGTAATTTTAATTGTGATTTCCAATATTTAAACACAAGTACATTTCTTGAAAAATGATGTGTGGCAAAAATATGCTTTCTACAACAGTGATTTCCATTAATTTTCTTCACGCATTGATTTAACCATTATGTGAAGTATAAGGACTGTAATTTAAAAGTCAAAATAAACATTTATAGAACTTTGTATTAAGGTTTTATAAATTATGTGCAACATGTCATTAGTAGACCCAGCAGAACTTTAATCAAATGCCATTAATCAGCTCTAAAAATCCATGAATAATTTATAATAATTGCTTATAACCAGCTATAGTACATATTATCAATGATTTTGACATTCTCGGGAATATTATTAAAAAATTCTTAGTTATTCATAAACTATTTGTAAGTGGGATAATAAGTGATATATACCTAAAACTCTCTTTATTCCAAATAACATAATCTACTTCATGATTAGCCAATATTGACTATTGTTAGAGTTCCTTTTGTGTAAAAGATTTTAGATCCTTCCAGTTCTTTTTAATTTGGCTTTAGCTGGCAGGTTGGTTATAAAATACATTGTGCATTTTTGACAATAATCAGAGGTTTTTAGTCCTCAGATGAAATGTTTCTGTGAAATCAGTAATTTATATCATCTCTTCTGCATTATGTGGTTGCAGTGAAACAATAGTTACTGTTTTAATTGCTGCAAAGTGTCTGGCAGAATTATGCCTAACACTGATACAGATTTTGTGCACCTCTACAAGAAGATATCTATTACAGTCATTCTCTGAAAATGATGACATAATATCTTCAACCTAGAGCAGTCAGATCATTCAGAGTGGACAATTTATGCAGTTTTTCTTCTACTGGCTTACTTCTCACAGTTTTTGTATAATAGGACTTACTAACTGTGCCTTTCCTCTGCTGTTCCTGATATGACCACTACCGCTTCTCCCAAGTTTCTCTGCTGACTTCTGCTTCTAGTTCCTCTCCCTGATGGGTAATTTCAGACCCCGGAGGCTGAAGAAAAGAAGTTGTGATGACCTCTATCTCTTTAAAAAACCCAAACCAAATTGCCAAAACCCAGAAAACCAGTTGCAATGGTGGTATTCCAATGTAAACATGAGTGTGAGGACTAAGTTCATACTGAAGTCCCTGTTGGACAGGAGAAATGACATTTAATTGGACAGTCTTCTGTCTGCTGGTATATCAGTAAAGGAGTCAGCAGATCAATAGGAACATCCTGAGGAAGATAATTACTCTGGGGATCAAAGTTAAATCCTTGTCCTTGAGTGGGGGCTCTTGGTTTAGTCGGAGGACAGCCTTATGGAGAAATTACTATTGCACTAGTAGCTAGTCTAGTCATTAGATCATCATTAGATTTTACTGAAGCCTAATTTAAATAACTTTCATTCCTAATTTAATTGCAAAAAATTGAGACAATCCCCAGTCTTTTAGAAAAACACAGGCTCTGTCTGATGTACGCACACCACTAGTGTCCCTTTCAGGCATTACTGCTTGGAAATGACACTCTGTGCTAGTGATTAATGCTTTGAGCACACACTCAGCATAAAACAATCTGTATTTACACTTTCCATGCTCCAATTTCTGGTTGTTGTTTTAGGGCTGCTCACCTTCACAGGTGATTCTAAGCAAAGGTCCAGGAGTGGAGGAAGGATAGACAAAATCCCTTTCTGATGTTGTTTCTGCCTTGGGCAACGCCATAGACAGCTGTGAACAGCAGTGCTTTACTGCCACCACTTAATGCATGACCTGTTCATGGTCCAGTGTATGGCATAGCCTCACTGATCCAGTTATGCTTTAGAAGCTCCTCTTTTCTTAGATAAACCAGAGTCCATGCATAAGTATTTTTAATTCCAACACCTGACCTTCCAAATGAGCGTTGTGCATCCTGTTTTGAAGAATAATTACAAGATAAATCTTGCAGAGAGTTTTTATCTACTTGAGTTTCCTATGGGGAATAACTCTCAGATTTTAGCATTTGAGAGTGTGAGTATTTGTTATCTCAAATGAAGGCCTAGATGTCTTCAAAAGGATGTGTAGTCCTGTAGATCCAGCACATGAACTCTGTGAATTCAAAGCCACAGGAAGGCAAAGCGTTCTTGGGGGCTACGTATTTACTATAGTTATATTTTTGTTTTTCCTGCCTGAAAGGCAACAAGAGAAGCTTGTGTTACACTGAGGAGCAAGCAACTTCTATTACCAGACCTGCTTTTAAAATATCATGTGTTATAACCTTAGTTAATTTTCTCCAGAAAATAAGCAAATTCATGTGACAAAGGATTGCAGTCAAGGCTCTGGACTCCAGAAATGTTAGTAGTAGTTAACAAGAAGTGATGCTACCATGGCTTGCAGTTTCTAGGCTTGGCTTTGGGAGTCTTCCTGCGAGTGCCCTCTCCCACACACACCGGCAGGGAACTGTGTATCTGTCTTATTTCCTGTAGTACACTTTCTGGTATAGTGCACTTTCCTCAAAAACCTCTCAAAATATTTGCTGGCTCCTTGTCTTCTTTCCTATTTTGCCTCTCTCTGTGTGTATCCTTCTCCTTCTGCTTTTAAGAATGATGTAAAAATTGTCAGAGTAGCAACTAAAAAACATTTTTTGTCAAATTTGTAAGAGTTAGCTAAGGTGACAGATCCAGTGTTCCTGCTTTAGGCACCATTTGAAGTTTGTTTACTCCACACCTCAGCAAAATGTGTACCAAGAAATCAGTGGGAAATGTGTTAAAATGCAAATGTAGCTTTGAGTCGCTAAAAAAAAAGGCTTTGCTTATTGTTTTATCTGTCCATTTAAAATTATAATTTCTTGTGAATTATCAACTTGATTCCAGTCATGGGAGTATAGAACAACATTTTTTATTAAAAATGCACTTTTTAACCATATTTTATTTACAAACCTTTGGATATTTTACTTTAAATTTCTTGCTCTCTCCATATCTTTTAAAAGTAATGTGCTGCTTAGATTTCTGCTGAATTCAATGTGAGTTTTGCAACTGACACACTGAAGAAGTCCTACCTATGTTGTAAGAACAAATCTTTATCAAATAGGTGAATATTTTCTTTTAATGAAAAACTCTTCCTAGAAGAGTTTTGAAATATAAAATCCACCAAGACTTGACTTAGGACATTCATCGATTCTCTATAAAAATGTGTGGGTTTTTTTCAAACTTTATAACTGTTGTTAAGCTCACAGCTTTGTGCTTTATACAGGTATGCAGAGATACATCATTGTGGAAGTGATTGGGAAAAAATGTCAGGAAAAATGTAAGGATTCATTTGTATGGCAATACCTTAAATGGAAACATTAGAAGACTTAATAGTAGTAGTATCTCCAAAGATCCTAAAGGCTTATATTGGAAGTGGCATTAACTGACATGTTTTGCTTCACCTGTTTTACTTCTTAGGGTAAATAAGGCCAATTTACAGCAGCTTAAATCCTAGTTGTCTTTTCTCTCATGACACATTCCTTTATAACCATGATGTGGTGTAGAGAGAATTTTCTTCAGTTTAGGACTCCTGCTAAAACCAAAGTGATGCTCACTTCCCCCTCCCCCTCCAACTGGAAGCACAAAATGCAAATATCATGGTTTGAGATAAGAACAATTTACTGGAAACAGCAATGAGATAAAAAAGGGACAGTAACAGCGCCAATATTAAATACAAATAAAGAGAATGGTGCATAGGCAAAAATGCTCACGCTGGATCCCACAATAATAAAAATATACCATACATCTCTCCCCACCACATTTTCTCAAGAAAACCCTTCTCCTTGGGAGTGGGAGAGAGTCTCTTGGTATCAAATACCATTAGGGTCTCAGTCACACCACCTCCTGGATATTGCAGAAAAATTAGCCCTATCCTGGCCAAAACCAGGACAACCCCAAAGTTCCAACAGTATATCATAGTTAGATATTTATTACTAAGAGTCTTCTCTTGGTTTAAGGAAAATGGTCAAAAAGTAGTAACAGTGGGTCCAAATTTTCCTTGAAAACTGAATGGTAATTATATTGCAGCAAATTTAGAACAAGATGGATCACAAATTACAAATGTAATAGCTGTTAGCATAAAAACAGGTACAAGAAAAAAAATTTGCTGCTTTCCCAACAGTTTCTAGTTTTATTAGAGAATCAGTGTGAAATATTTGTCTCTTGGTTTTCTGTTACAGGCAGGCTGAGCTGACTGTACTGTTTACAAGTCACAAAATACCTTGAAGTTTCTGATATGTGGCTGGATGACTAGTGTTTCCTTTCATGATTCCCTTTGTGGAGTTAGCTGATAACCAAAATTAGCCATGAGTCACAAATAAAGCTCATTATTTTATTGGGATGGGGGACACACTCTGCACTACTTAGTTCAATATGACACATGCAAAAGCAGATAGACTGTGCCTTATTCTGAGACACAGCTGGCCTGAACTAGTGTGTTGCTCAGGCTGTCAGGAATTTAGCTACCTCCATTAGCTAAAAGACTTGCTGAAAGACCTATTAAATCATTTTGTGCTCTGCTGTATGACTTCAGGATTAATATCTAAAGTGACATTTCTTTGTCTTAAGTCAGATTGTCCAGAAGGAGTTACATCTTTCAGACTTTGCACCAGGCAAACCTCAAGGCAGTACTGGAGGAAATCCTGAATTACTTTTCAAAAAGGCCTGGAGATGGTTATATTTATTTGGTGTAAACCTTATGCATTTCTAGTTCAGAGAAGTGTGAGTAATGAATAATAAGGATAGATCACAGTTTAACCTTCCTATTGGCTTTAGCCTTAGGAGGTAATTAAACACACTTTCATGGAGGCAACAAAAATGTAGTGTTTTTCACCCTGAAAGCTGACACAGCATTACTTTTACTTCTAGGCTTAGCATGAATATAAGCATTTGTAGTTTACTGGCATAAAATAGGTCAAGGATTGAAGCATAATTAATTACGTGCCTTTTCTATAGTGAATCCCCAAACCCTGTGGCTGAATGAATTCCATTAGATATACACACACCCTTTTTTCCCAGCTTTACCCTTATTTTTTATCATCAGACAGATTCAGAGTTCCTCAGATGTCTGAATTGATCATGCTTATCTACACCATTTTCATCTGCTCTGTCTACTGAGATTTATTTTCTTTATCCATTTTGTGACAGATACATAATTTGCTTTAGCTTTTTATTCCTCAGAACTGAAAATAAGTTTTGAACTACATGTTATTGCACTTCCCCAGCAACTCTTTTATCAGTGTAATGATGCCTTCGTTATAATTGAATGTAGGTGTGTAATAATTTAAAGGTGAGAGTGATTTCCCTGGGCATTACCTTAAAAAAGAGAAGAGCACAGCAGCATAAATGCTCTCACTTGCAGTATCAGACTTCAGTACTCTGCTTCTCAATGTGCTCACTGTATCGCCTGAAGATTTCAGCGTGCTGGAGGTACCTAAAAATTCCCTCTCTACCTTAACCCCTACAAGAAGCTCAGCTGTGCTGAACTTGGAGCTGAGGGAGGGCAGTGCTTCCCTAAATGACAAAGCAGGCAGTCAGCTTTCACTTCCTGCAAGAAACACAGCCACCACTGTGACATGTTGCTGCTACATGGCAGGGAAAAGTAGGGGTCAATTTATCCCTCTATTTCTCTCTAAATAGTGTCCCTTTTCTTTTGCTGTTGCTTCTGCCTCAAGGGCAGGAGTCAGGGAGCTGGTGGAGAGTCCTGTTGCTCAGCCTGGCCCTTATGTAAGGAAGAGACAGTGGGGCACAAAGGCTTCCTCTTTCCTCTGCCCCCCACATAAAACTGTGTCAGTACCACACAGAACAAAAGCATCCAGCTGTTTGCAAGCTGCTCTGTGTGTAGTGCCAGCATCTCTATGTCTGTGCCTATATATGCTTGTGCTTTGCAGCTCCCCTCTCCTTGGGGCACTTTGCTGTGCACCCAGCAGTGCATTCATACTTGGGTTGCCCACGTCTGGTGCTTAGTGTGGCATGTACAAAAGGCCTATTCCAGTGAATGCCTTCTGGACCTTGGTGGTTTTTTGCAGAGTTAGATGAGTGCCATGGAATTATCCCCAATGTTCTGCCCCTTTTGCTCATGAGAAATGATCAAAAATGTTCACAAAACGTAACTTTTTTTATTAATGTGAGTAATTTTTTGGAATGTTTCAACTGGCTCCACTACTGAGTTCTCATCTGTTGTAATTTCTCCTCCTGGGCAAGAGAAAACCAGCCTTTGGACTAGGAGCCAATGGATTAATTTGCAAGTTTTCCAAGTATTGAGTGTTGCAAGACAAAGAGATTTTGTAATAGTGCTGGACATCATATAGGCTTTATGAACAACCTCACTTGTTAGAATTATTGCTTCCAGAACTCATCTAGAGAATTAAAAGCTCCAGTTTTCTCTATCTAAACAGAAACCTCACTGCTGGAGAAATGATCTTATGAAACAGCTCCAAGCTCTTAGTTACTATTTTTACCACCAAATTTGCCTGCAGCTGCCAGTTTGAATTACTTCCATCTTTTCTCTGCTTAGAACAACCAAGGGAGTAGAGAAAAGAGAAAAAGAGACTCTTTAGAGATTCTGATTCTTTAAGATGCAGTAAGAATTTGTCTACCTGAAAACTCGATAGGCATAGAGCCAGAATGAATAGAACAATTGATTCCAGCATTTGTTGGTTTTGGTTCCTCCTTTTTCCTCATGTAACCATTATCATAGTGGTAATAATGGCTTATTACCATTGCAGTATAAATCTGTAGACAATCTAGGACAAAAATGCAAGTAACTTTCCTTATGCGCTGCTGATTTTTATAGGGTTGGAGAGTTAGCAATTTGGAAAAAAAACCTCTCCATGTCCTTATTTAAGAATTCAAACCTAGGCTTAGATTTATAAAACTAAAAGCTATACTTTTAATGTTTCAAGTGATAAAGAAAAAATGCAGTTCAAAATATAGCAGTCGCTTGTAGTTTTGATTTATAGAGTCTGATATGTGTTGACCTCACTCTGTCTACAAAGCAAAGGAGTGTGGGGTTGTCTCCTCTTATCACTTTTATTACAGTGATCAGTCTACTGTAATTTTTATCTATTTCCTGTGATACTGACAGTCAAGTATTCCTGCTTTTTACTTTTCAGTGATTTAAATAATTGTGTTAAAATAATTGTGGCTATTGAAAACTTGATGTTGTATTTAAAAGTAGATGTATTTTTCACTACAGCATGCTATCTTGTTTATTACTGCCATCACTGAAATAAAATTAAAAAAAAAAAAAAAAAGTGGTGAAATTTCAGGATTTTTACAGAAAATCTTTCTCAAGCTTGGTCATGTCATGATTAAATTTGGTTTCTACATTTTCTCAACTGTGTCACAGAAAAAGAACTGTTATATGGTTCTCTCCCATGATGCTTTCACAGTAGGGATGTTCAATAACTGTGCTATTTTTTTCTTCAAATTCCAGTCATGTGACTGTGCTAAAAATAACTCTGCCTGTGACTTCTGGCTTTGTAGATTTGCTATATTTGCTGTAAATGGAAGAAGATGAGCGGGGACTCGGAGTCAAACTTGATTGCTCAGTAGTGGTCTCTTACTGAAGCTGTAAGATGTCATATAAAGAAGCAGATATTAATTGACAGAATTAATTTGAATTAATATGGGTGTTCTTCACATCCTAATACTGTGTTCTATTTATGGACAGATAGGGAAAAGCAGATATCTTCAGAATACTTTGAACTTCACTTCTAATTAATTCTATTTTAAAGATGTAAGTTCAGATGAAAGGTGGAATTAGGAGGCTATTTGCATCATGCATTTACCTTCTTTCTCTGGAGAACAGAGTAACATTTGTGGCAAAAACCCCAGATTCTCCATCACCAAGGCAACAGATTAACCTATGCCAATAAGGCAAACATGATTATGTATAAAGATTAATATTTTGTGGAGTGCATGGTGCGAATTCCAACGGTTTTATTAAATAAGGTACTAAAGCAAATAACCTGTTAATTAACCTTTTAAATTTCCCAAAAGGAGGGCTGTGTGGGTGAATGCCTGGGAACTTTAATGCAAAGGGCAGACGACACAGCAGGCAATATCCATGATGATAGAACATCACCTGGTGTGAGATAGATTTACAAACCAATACCCTACTGCTTTGAGATAGGGACCATTTTGTTTTCATAACTTCCTGCTGAACTGACCATCCACCGGAGGCTTTGCATTTCCTCACAACTGCATTCTTGCCACTAATTTAATGAATGTCAAGGCCAGAAGGAGCATGTGTTAGGGTTGATCCAGAAGATAATCTGTTGTGCAAAATGTTTATGGACTATTTCAACTGAAGTAAATGGAAGACTATTGATTTGAGCACAATCTCCTCTTTCAGAGAGAATTTTTTCTCCTTCTAGCAATTAGCTTTTCATGGGATCTTGACTTCTAATTAATAACATACAGTGCTCAAATTTCATTTATGCTATATTGTAGGATATTTTCATGCAGTGTTGAGGAATTTTCTGGGTAAAATGTATGTATTGAAGCTCTTACACACAGCCATTGTAATAGAAAGGAGTCTTACTGTGAATTAAATCATATCTGTGCGTATTTACCGTGTTTGCAACCTTTGTATTTTCATAGTGATATCCCTTCCTGGTGGATAACATTAATTTTCAAATGAAAATCCAGTTAACATTTTCCTAGAAAATACTTGTTAGTACTGCCCAGTGTTTAAAATACAACATCAATGAATTTTGAATATTGTGACAACTGAGGAAATATGTGTATATATGTACATAACATGCAACACACTTGATACTTGATTTCTCTATTATCAATATATGGAAGAGTTTATCTGCCTTTTCTCTTGTCTTACTTTACACAGCAATTCTCAGAGAAAGTAACAGAACCCTGGCAGCAAAGTGGCTTTAACTCTTGAACTCATTTATTTGCATGGAGGCTCATCTGAATGAATCAACTTTTACTTCTACTACAACAGTTTCTCAAGTCTGAGTTCTCCAGAGAGATAATTGAATGACGAAGCAGTACTTTGACTGCAAGGAGAGGAAACCCAAGAAAGAAGCCTGAGGTTTTAAGAAATTGTTTTAGCAAGACTGAGAAAACTGGAGAGAAGGAAGACAAGAAAAAGTTAAATACTGGTTGGTGACGTAGGGAGGATTTTTTTTTTTTTTTGCTACTGGGAATCAAGGGTAGAGGAAGGATTCTGAATGCTGCAGAGTACCCTGACCCAGCTGAGACAATACCTTAATGTGATCAAATGGTATGTGAGAAACTACTGTGAGGGACTTCTCCTGATGCAAGAAAAAAATCACTTGTCAATTTGCTATTAAGTATCCCTGAAAAAGTGAACTGTAAATCAGGAGTGTGTGTGTTCAGCTGGAGGTCCGGGGAAGACAACTGTGCTTAAAAGACATTGGCATATCAACAGTGGACTTGAGGCCTTCCTAGATGTCTGGCATAAGAGGAGTTATTTTCACAAATTAGAAACTCAATGAGAGGAAGTAATACGGAAGCTAGCAAAAGAGAGTATTTAAAACCTTCCAGAGAAAGCCAGAAAGAGACAAAAGGAAAAAATACAAAAAGTGACATCTCTCACCCTTTAATAAATTAATCCAAATTGTATTGCTTTATTTTCCTGCTGTCATGAGAAATGTGTCAGAAGAATAGATGCCCACAGTTAAAGACAAGTAAGCAAAAGTCAGTCCTCAAT
>VWYO01016435.1:22230-37905 GCA_013400275.1 Rhadina sibilatrix | reverse complement strand
TTTTTTTTTTTTTTTTTTTTGTGATACTTCTCTCTCTCTCTTTCTTTCTCTTTTTTCTTATGTAGAATAAGTTTTCACTGAGAACAACTTAAAGAAGTAATGGCATTGTTGCATACTGGCCTAGCCAGGCTTATAGAGCCATATTGCACTAGGCAATGGAGGAAGTGATCCTGAATATTCTGTTCTAATGTGGCTGAATGGCAGAGGTCTGAGAGTTGTGATCAATGGAGTAGAATCAAGTTGCAGGCTGGTAGTTACTGGTACTCCTCATGAAACAGTACTGGATCCAGCCATATTCACTTGTCTCTTGACAACATGGATGAGGGGATGAATAGCACTCTCAGCAAGTTTGCTGATGACATGAAACTGGGGGAAGTTGCTCATCCATCTGAAGGCTGTGCTGCCATTCCATGGGACCTTAATTGGCTGGCAAGTTCTGTGGAGAAGAACTTTATGTAGTTCAACAAGGACAAGTGTAGGGTCCTGCACGTGAAAAGGAGTAACCTCCAGCACCAGTATAGGTTCAGAGCTGACCTGCTAGAGAGCAGTTCTACAGAGGACCTGGGACTCTTGGTGGGTCACAAGGTGGCTATAAGCCAGGAATGCCATTGCGGCCAGGATGGCCAATGGTATTCTGAGTGCTTTAGAATGAGTGTGGACAGCAGGTTGAGAAAGATCATCCTGCCCCTCTAGTTCACAGAATCACAGAAAATAGAATCACAGAATTGGTGACAATCAGAAATTGGAAGGGACTGCAGTGGGTCATCTGTCGCTGCTCGAGAAGAGTCATCTCAGAGCATACTGCACAAGAATGTGTCCAGATGGCTCTTGAATATCTCCAGTGAGAGAGACTTCCACAATCTCTCTGGGCAATCTGTTCCAGTGCTCAGTCACCTGCAAGGTAAAGTTGTCCCTCATGTGCAGGTGGAACTTTCTGTGCAATAGTTTCTGCCCACTGCCTCTTGTCCTGTTGCTTGGCACGACTGAGAAGAGCCTGGTCCCTCCTTTTGGCTCCCCCCTTTTAGCTATCTATACACATTTTGTCTCTCAGTCATCTCTTCTCAAGGCTGAACAGGCCTCAACAACATGAGGTCAACTGGTTTGAGTATGATGCTGATAATGCCAAGGTCATCCTTGTTTGGGCCATTCACTGAAGAGTTGGACTCAGGGATCCTTGTAGTTCAGGTCACCCAGAGAGGTTTGGAATCTCCCTCCCTGGAGACATTCAAAACCTACCTGGACACATTCCTGTGTGACTCTGCCTTCGTAGGGGGATTGGATGATCTCCAGAAGTCCTTTCCAACTCTCTTCTGTGGTTCTGTGAAACACCAAAACTGTGCTGTTAATATAAGCAATACTAATATAGCTGCATTTAGAAATGGACATTATGAAGGGAACTACTATGTTTAAACTACTTTTCTTGCCTCATTCATCTTATCAAATGACTTCTTTAACCTCCCATGAAACCGTAAATAATGTATTTTCTTAAAATTTTTAGGTTGCAGATATTTTTTTGCATGCACATTTGATGAACTTTTTACTTGTTTGTTTATTTTTTGTTTTCATAAGAATGGAGTCAATTTTCTGTTAGTATGATATAGCATTATATTTACTAGATTCTGTAAATTGTGGAATCAGTTAAGTTTTATATCTGTTCTTCCCAAGTTCTACCACTAAGTTTGTACTATTAATTTAGCGTGGCTTCATGTCTTGGATCAAATGAGACTTATTCTTTTAGTTGATTTTCCTAAGTTTTTTGTGGTGTGTCTTCTGCTAAGGATTTTTTTTTTTTTTTTTTAATAGTTAAGATTGGCTGAGGATATTTGGAAGATGATGTTCATCTCAGATTTGATATTTAGCAATTCTAATATTCTATACTCCACAGGTTGTCTGAATAAGATCTTTTAAATTCTTTACGTACATTGACTTTATAGTTTTTGCAATCATTTGGGAAACAGTCTACCCATAAATGGAAATCTACATGATAAAAGACTGTACTCATAAGAATAGTCCAAGATTTGAAGAGTCAACGATGTGGGAGTGACTTTTCTATATGGTCAGTTAAACTATTGACTAGCTTACGCTGATGTTATCTCTTTTTTCGGCTTTGTGTGCAAATTAATTCAATAGAAAAATACTGCAAAAATATCAGGTAAAAAATGCAATGAAAATGTTGTATAAAGATGAAAACAGTCCAAAGGCTATGAAGTTTTAAATTTGCTTTTAAAAAAATAATAAATTTGGGTTCTGATGACTAACATTTTTACATAATAGATATTTCATCACAGGATTAATTCTAAAAATTTATTCTATTGTGTGGTAGAATCTTTAAAGAACAGCTTCAAGAACTGAATAGAATGTAAACTGAAGGCTTAGAACAAATATTAGAACTGCATATTTTTATTTTCAAAAAGGTAATTAATTTTATTACTCAGTGCACAGAGAGGCCCTGATTCATAAATAACTCATGTTATATGACATACTGTTGCTAATACCATTTGAGTCCTTCATATGAAAACAGGTATTTCTGTTGTTTCCAGAACTGTCTTTTCTCTAAAAGTGTTAGATGACAGTATGATAACAACCTCTAACAACTGTTCATGGTAGAATATATCATGTACCTATTAGTAACAAGAATTAGCTCCCTTACAGTTCACAATATAGTTGTATTCAATTTTTCCATTATGGAGGTTTCAGCAGTTCCTCCTTAGCTACAGGTTTTAAATTTGTGAGTAGTTTGTTAACCAATAAATGTGTTCCCAAAATTTTTTAAAAAGAAAAAAAAAATCTCCCTTATGAACATATGAAAAAAAAAATAGTTTCACTTCATATGTTTATGAATAAGTAAAAATGTATGTTCATTTCCAGTAAAGGTAATTAACATGTTATACATTTGTTAATAAACTAATTTCTTTGTTATAAACTAATTTATAATTAACTATGTCTCAAATTTATGTTAAAAAGATGGTAACATAATGGAATATCCAGCACTTCTTGTGAACACCTGCAAGTTTGAAGACCCATACAACAACATGAGAAAAAAAAACCAAAACCAGCTTTTTATCTAAGTACTATTGGATCTTAGCCCTTTCATGTGAGAATATATCTGACTTCTCTGATCTCACATTGTTAAGAACTGACTCAAACACGAAAGATGCTAGAATAAACTTGTCTTGGTTTGGAAAGACAGGTATCTACCAGGGAAACTGGAGTTTCCCTGAGAATGGAGAATGTAACCCCCACCCGCCAAAAAGTATAATTTTGCAATCAAGGGCNATTGTCTGAAGGTGTCAGGCCTCTCTCCCACAGATGAAAATAGAATACACATATTTGGCTCCACAACCCAGGACAAAACTGATACAAACCATTCTTACTTTGAAAATAACATAGAGTCTCTTCAGAAGTGCTTACCTTTGTCCTCTATTTCAAATCAATTGTGTGGTCACAGACACATAAAAAAGGCTTTTGTTATTAAGGAATGCATATTTCTAGCATAAGGTTACAGATACCTATATATGCATTCTTAACTGACAATACAGATTTTTATAAATAACCATTTATGAAGGAATGTATAACTAAAGCCACCTGCAACTTTAAATTACCAATATGGTGCTGAAAGTAAATATTAATGTCAGTGCAGCTTGAGGAAGATTCATACTGTTTATAAATGGTGATAATTATGAAAGAATTACCTTTTCTGAAATGTTTTTTATGTTTTTGACTCTGTAAGTCAAATTTATTTACAAAGTGCTAGGACATGATCTTTTCCATGATGAGAAAAAAAGGAAATATTATATAATTACATTTTCATTAAGGAGGATGTAGGGTGTGCTATTACATTATTTTAAGCAGACCAGTAAAATGTGGATGAGATGTAGCCACCAACTGTTTGAAAAAATTACTTTCAGTTAACGAGGAATCATTATTAATCATTTCAGCTGGAGAGTTCCACAGGGGGCTGTTTTGGCCATGTTGTTTTTCAGCATCTAAAAGAAAAGAGATTTGAATGACAGAAGAAACCATAAGCTTTAAAAATCTGTGGCTGATAGATAGCTGGGCAGGATGCTAAATGCTAAATGCTCCAGAGGATAGAATTCGAATTTATAAAAATCTTGGCAAATTAGACAACATGTACAAATAAGTGTGTGCAAGAAAAATACTAGGATGCCATGACAAAATGCAAAACAGAAGTAATTGTGTAGAGTGCAGAAACACAGAATTTTAACATAGCCTAATACTACAAGTTTGTTACAACATAGACAAATTCTTTAATAAAGAATTAAAGAATTTACACTTAAATGAAATTTTAAAAATTTCTCTTTTGTAGCCTACTTGGAACACTCTTAACTTTTAATTAAAACCTCCTTTTGGAACGGGTATCTCAGGATGCTACTATTGGGAATAAAATAAAAATTTGGACAATGCTTTTTCTAGGATTGAATTTAACTTTTCAGGTTTTTTCATACTTGGTAAATAAAACCTTTGCAAAAAAAAAAAATGGAATTAATGGGAGATGGTAATACATACTGTTGGAATTCCTTCTGTAATTTGTCTTCATATTCATCATCATAAAAGCAGCAGAAATTATTTTCTATGCCGAACTATAAACAGTATTTAAAATTCAAATTGTAAAAAGACCATTGAAAGCAACATTTTATTCCCTTTTTTTTTCTTCTTTTTTTTTCCCCCTGACCTGTTGAAAGGGAGGTACAGTATTATTGTCCAGTACTGAGTCATCATAGAGTGAGAGTAACTGCCTGGTAGTTCATAGGGTGCCTTGAAATAGGGGGAGTTATAAAAGGAGATTGAAAATGCATTAGTCTACATAGTTAATGAACACTATCAGTGTTTTTTACTGAAGTGATAATCTCAATTAAATAAAGCATTTTGAGTAATAGCCTCTCGTTTTCTAAAATTGTGATGATAGCAGGTCTGGTGAAATTTAAATAAATTTGTGAAAATAAGCCTTAAAAACTTGATAATTGTTGAAGAAATATCCTGTAACAGTGGAAACTCGCTAGGCACTTAAATTATTGCTGAATAATGTCCTTGGGTTGTGTGTGCAAACTTAGAAAATAAATCACTTTTTACATTAAGTAAAACCAAATTACTTCCAGGAGGACGAGTTCCTGTTCTCTTTAAAGTACAATTAATTTCTGGCAATACAATATAATGAACTACCTTATTGATATTTTCAATTTATATACATAGAAATAATGTATAAAAATAGCATTTTCATCCAAACCTGAGACAGTATAACTTAAACTCCCAAGATGATTTTACCGAGCAAGAAAATTTTGTGGATAGAAGGAATTTGTAACTTTTCTGGGTCAATACTTTAATTCACAGCAGAACTAAGGTTATGCTTAAGGATTATTAACATTAATTTCCTGATTTTAAGCACCTGGAGGCTTTCTATGTAAGGATCAGAGTGCTGCCACAATCAACTAATTTTGTAGGGAAGGTAGTAATAGGGGGGTTTCCACCCAATATCAATTCTAGGTAACTTTCTTCTCCAGTTGATTAAAAGTAGAGCAAAATAGTCTAGTGTAATTGTCCCCACAGAGATTCAAAATAATAAAATAGAAAAAAGTTGCTGTGAGCTTCAGGTTAATTTAGACTCTTAAGACACTCTGCTTCCAAAGTATATTTAGTTTAAGAGAAAGTTGTGAGAAAACTTGGTTGGAGAAATAAAAGTAAGTTACACTCTTAAAACAGGAATTTTGTTGGGTTGGTTTAGGGTTTTGTCCCCCCTAGCAAAATAGTAACTATAGTGCTTGATGACTTCTGCAGAGACAGAACAGGCTGTTCAGCAGGTTGAGAGACCTAAGACTAAATGTATTTTTATGGTGTAAATTCTGAGGTCTTTAGCTTGGAGACACTGATGAGGTTCTGCTAGACCCATTTGCATTTCACTGTTAAATGTTCAGCTCAAACCCTAGTAAGGAGCTTTCGAAGTAAAAATAACCTGTCTATTTTAATATAAAAAAGGGTAAATATATACATATTTATTCTCAGGTTCCTTTTTTGAACATGTGTAAAATGCTTTGGGAAAAAATCTGCTGATCTTTGAGCCATGAAAAAAACCCCAAACCATGCAAGAAACAAGCCCAAAACCCAACAGCAATCCCTCAAAAACAAACAAAACAACCAACATGAGAAAAACACCAAAACCAACAACTAAAACACCACAAAACTAATTTATCTAATACAAACACCATGGAAAATTTGTTAGAACTTGGCAACACTGCAAGCACTGAATGGATAATCTGTTAATAGGTTGTTTTGAATAATCTTAAGATTACAGAGGCATACATGCTTCCTCCAAAGCATACAGACTACCATTATAGCATCTAGTAGTCTCCTTTTATATGTTAATTATCATTACCATAAAACCAACATAAATTTTGTATTTATGCATAATTTTTCTATACATCTTTCTTTTCTACTGTTCAAAGAGACACATTTTTTACTTTCTGTATTTTCTAATATTTATT
The DNA here is from genome assembly GCA_013400275.1 of Rhadina sibilatrix. Lineage (NCBI taxonomy): Eukaryota > Metazoa > Chordata > Aves > Passeriformes > Phylloscopidae > Rhadina > Rhadina sibilatrix. The sequence goes on along the minus strand of VWYO01016435.1, from coordinate 31,408 downwards.
TACCAGATTTTAAATTTTGAGCATTAATCTTCATTAATGTAGAACTGGAAAGAGAAAAATGCCTGTAGACAAAAAGTTGGAAAGTAATTTGCTGCAGGAAAATCAATTTTAGATTGTTCTTATTAAGCTAATGTGTAACCTCAAACCTTATAAATGGAATAAGCATGGTTATAGTATTGATAATTTTAACAAATCTTAGCAATTATAAAGAAATGCATCCAGTTCCATGAAATGAATGTTAATTCAATGATGAATCATTTGTATTTGATGATCATAAAGGAGATTTGCTGCACTAATCTGTTTTCTTCCTCCGCCTTTATAGAAAACACTTCTTTTTTTGCATCCTCATATTTACAATCATCCATGTAAAGTCAGAGTATCTATTGCTTTTACCCTGGTGCCCTTCCCTCAGTCATCACAAAGCATTCTGATCCCTTTCAACCATGAAAATATATCCTTTATTATTATTTTAACTATTTTGATTTCCCCTCCTAGAACTGAAATCCTAAAATACGGCCTGATTTTTTTTATTACCTTCTGAGCATTAAAGTAATTTGTTTTCCAAATGAATTTTTTATGTTCAAATAAACTTCTCAAGCCATAATTTAAAATGCTCTGGTGTGCAGTCTGAACTCTTCTACCCAGATATCCCTGGAGTTTACTGTTCTCCACAGAAATTCACAAATTCTAATTTCCAGGAGAGAGCTTAAAATTGATTTTTCTTCAAAACACTGTTGGGGTGTAGGGAAAGGAAGATTGAACACACTTGAAAGCTTAGGCTTTTATTAAGCTGCTTTTCTGACGCAAAATGTGCTTCTTTCAAAGTGTAGTATTTGAGGTTTAAGTCAATTGATATTCATGTAAGGCATATGTATGTTAATTATTGTGGTTTTCATAAGTACTGAACAAGCATTTACTATTTTTGTTGTATATCTAATGTCTGACTATTTATTGCCAATGGTGACAGAAAGCTTTTGTTTTGTGTTTTTCAGATCTCAGGATAGAGTTGTTTTGATTGTGCTCCAAACCTGCAAGCTCAGGGTGAGTAATATTTTTTGTCATTTCTTTATTCTGAATTGGGATGGTTCTGTGAATAACTGTTTTCTAGCATATGATCGTATTTCCTGGCAGATTAAAAAAAAAAACAAAAACAAAAACAAAACAACAAAACAAAACAAAACAAAATCAACCACAACAAAAAACACCAACCACCCAGTCTGTGCTAACATCAACCAGTAATATCAGTGATTAATTAATCTTTATTTGTTTCAAGATATTGTGAGGAAGGAGTTTCTTTTCACTTACCCTGTAATAGCAAAATGAATTTTTTCAGGTTTTGTTTGTTTGTTGTGTCTTAAATAGTTTGACTGAAGACATCATGGCATAACTGTACTTCAATGTTCTGTGTGTAATTTGAACATCTTGCATTTTGGGACTAATGTTAAAACAGTCATCAAACACAGAAAGCGATGTAATTTCAGAGTGAGAGAGATAACAGGAACCAAGGAGGCAACGATCTGTGAAAATTACAGAGGTTCTTCAGATCTAAACTACATTTCTGTACATTAAATAACTGGTGAGAAAGTTCTTTCTTTTAGGAAAGAATCAGGGCCAAGCAGCAGAAAGCAGTTATACTATCATGTTATAGGTTTTATCAAAATTATTTCTTACTGCCAGGATTTTTATGGAAAATGTAGGGGAGTGAGAGCTGGATGGATAGCTGTTATAATGAAAACTAAAATTACTGGAAACGTGTGGTTGCCATAAATCAATTTTATACTTTTCCATATACTATGTTTTTTGAGAAACATTATGTTTAACATGAAGTCAATTGAACAAAATGCTTTGATATTTATCATGTTCCTGAAATAATTTAATAAGTAATGTAATAAAGCTATTGAGACAAACAAGCTTAAACAGGTTACCAAAGTATTCTCTTGTGTTTTAAGCTTGTTTCATAATATTAGACATAACAAAGTAAAGTGCTTGTTTTATAACAAGGGACAATATGATTAGCATTCAATTGAGATCAAACTCATGAGTAAACCTCATTTGTATAACACAAATAGCTGTCATACTGTGCATACATTAGCAGCAAACGGCACTTCTAGACAGGGGAAATCTAAACCCAGGAGAACAGATCTGTCAGCTTTGCTTTGCATTTCCACTCACTGTGTGGAAGTAGTTTTGCTACGTTGCTACTTTTGTACTGAGTAACAAATTTTGAGTTTTATGCTGTACTTCTGTTTCAAAGTCTTATTATGAAAGCCTAAAATTTAAAGTTTTGTATTATCAATTTAAAAAATCATGTAAAATATTCTTTCTTAATATTTGGGCAGCTCTGGTGGACTTTGTTTCCATTTTGTTTCTGCTGGTTTTCCATGAGGTTATTTCTTGTTCTTTTGCTCAGTGGTTCAGAATGAAATTGATCATTGCTATCCCACAATTCTTTATCAGTAAGCAAATCTACTATCCTCAAAACTATACTAACTGTTTGGATAACTGCAACTGCCTTGTGAAGTTTTTTAATTTCTGGTGGTTGAGGAAACACTGAAAGTCTTTAATAGCAATACACTGAAGTGACTATTAGAGAACTCTCACTATGATACTGGTACATTAGTTGATGTAAGATTCCTGGTAACATTTTCCCCTTATGTTTTGAACAACTGATGCTATATAAAATACACACAAGCATATATGCGTATGTGTGTTGTGTATAATGAAACGATTTTCAAAGAAAGAAGTATACAAAGGCAATGATACCTCATGGTTTGAGAAGCCTTTTGTGCTAAAAGACTTTTATAGGTATGAATGGAAGCAGCTAAGCTAACTACTTATAGGAGGCAGCTTAAACTAACTGAAATAATTGATAAATATAATAAAATTATTGTAAAGTAAGGGAGAGGAGGATTTGATATTAAAAAACAAATACCAACCCTCCCCCTCCCCCCCAAATGATACACAAGAGAAACCAGAAATTTCGTGGGAAAATCCAGGAAAAACCTCTAAAAGCTTCAAAAACCCAACACAGAAGAAAGAAAACCCAAACCCACAAAACCCCTGATATGTAACTTTTTTGAATTGAATCACTAAGTTTAGCATAGTTGGAGCAATTAAAAAAATGCACCTGGTAGGGTTTTAATATGTAAGAGGGCTCTTTTCCGATATTATCATCTTACCCATCTACTTAAAGTAGAAAGATAAATAGTCTAATTCCTTGCATGAATTAATAAAGTTCAATGATGTCTATAAAACATGGGATTCTCCTCAGCATTGTAAACTGTATGTACAGCAGATTTGTCAGAAAACTTTCTTACATTGTTTTATTGGACTGCAATTTATATACATTAAAGTGATCCAGATGACTGAAATAGAACTTAGAATGATACAGACAGCTCCTGAGTATTAAAGAATCCTTGCAGCATTTGGATCAAAACCATGCTTTGTTGAGCTAGAAGTTCAAACAAAGATTTGTGGTACGCCTGATTCAATCATTTATTACAAAAACTCTAAAACAGAACACAGGCAAAGCTAAGTAATACTAGTACTGATTTTCTAAATCTTAATGCATTGTTTCATTTTTTTTAATAATGACATTACATCATGCATATATTTGAAAATATTACTTAATAAATTATTTCTTCTTCACTTAAGAGTAGCACAATAATTCTTGTGGAGATTTGAAAATAAAATTAACTGATACTGAGCCAATGGATGAAAATAAATATTTCACTGGAAAATGAATACTAGTATGTCTGTGCCAACCTCTAATGCCAGCATTTATATTTTATACAAAATAAATAAATAACAGTTAAAAATAACTAAACGAATATAACAAGTTTAGAGCACCCACAAAAACAAAGACATAAACCCTTTTAAAGAAAAAAACCCTTTTTCTCTGAACTACTTCTTTTTTACTATTTTTTCTAGTTCTGTCATAGTTCAGTTCTTATTTTTTTTAACTCCTTTCATACACTTTCTTTATCTGTTGCCTCATGTGATTAAGGAAGGAAAATAAAATTTCAGGACCACGGCAAATTATCTCAAAAAAGCTACAAATCAGACACTTAAATTTGAAGTATATTCTTTTGGAGACAAATACTAATTTTTTTTAAAAATATACAATGGAAGAAAAAAAAAAAAATCTGTTTCCTGACACCTTGTGGATGATCTGAGGGGCAGCATGCAGCTTCAAAAATTGTGAAGGATGTGTCTTTCCCTTTAGGGTGTTAAACAGCTGAAACAATTCTTCTAATTTTCCATACTTGTCTTTTTCATCTTTTTGGTATTTTTATACCACTGAAGACAGTGGCAAGAGGGAAGTAGACGTGGAGAGTGAGCTTGAGTTACACTGTATGTTCAGTTTGTGATTTCTATTTCTACAAGCTGACACTTATGAAAATAACTTCCATCAATCTGTGTTTGTGACATAACATTTTATCATCCCAGAAATACCATCCTTTTTTTTCATAATTTCTTATATTTTTATATTATCTAGAAAACTATTTAACAAACAAACATCTATTTTTCCATTTTAAAATTAATCTTTCTGAAGACAGACTTTGCAGACAATCTCAAAATGTCATTTCACATGAATTCCTGAGTCCTGTATTACAAATTATCAGATATATTTCTATAAGTATACTTGCCTGTTAACTGGAAACACCTTGATTGTAGTTACTGCATTTAACATTGTATTTGGAGAACTTTACTTCTGATTACTTATTTACATATGAATGGATGGAAAGAAATACAAACAAATACGGGCATATATATTTAAAACTATATTAGTCTTCCTGAATGCATTCAGATTTGATCCTGTATAGTCTCTGATTTTTGATATCTATAAAGCATTTTTGCTTTATAGATAGACATGAATACTTGCATCATAGTATGCATGTATTTATGCATTTCTAATGTGCAAAATGGTATTTTCCTAAAAGCACTGCAAAAGTGCTTAATCACTTGTTCATTTAATGTAAATTTTAAGCATAGGTGTAATAAAACAGGGGAAATACAGCAAATTTGCCTTTTAATACTTTCCATACTGGGTTCACTAATGCATGAAAAGGTATGGATAGATATTTTGTATGCCATATCATGGTAAAAATAAAAGATTGTATGTAAATTAAGAGTAAGTTCTGGGGTACTTTTACTGTTCTGTTTTGGTTTTTTTGAAGTCACAAAAAATAACTCCTGCTGGAAAAAAAATCTATTTTTCTGAAAGATTAAAATGTACCACCTAAAAACTTATCTCTTTTCTTTGAAACACTAAATAGTCACTGAACTATTTTTTTTTATTAAGGAGTACAACCAATGACAGTTAACCAACTTGATTAAAATGTGAAATGGAAAAAACCCCTAGCTTTTATGCAGAAAACACCTTCTTTTTTTAATAAGCACACTTTGAAAATATTGATTAAAAAGTCCAACTGTGGCCACAGCCTAGGGAAAATTGTCATTAGAATGATGATATGCAATCTTGATGATGCTTTCTTTTTTACCTCTGAAAATGCCATTGCATCTCTTGAGAGTATGATTATTTCTGAAATTAAAATCAGCTTTAAAAGAAAAGGTAGCTTGATGGAGCTAAACATACAATGAGAGTAAATCTCTTCTGATGTAAACCATAGACCCACATTATAATCCTCAGGGTTTTGCAATGGTGATTATACCCTGTTCTTTAGAAAGAACTTTGTTGTTTTCAGCCAGTAATTACTGTCCCTTGAAACTTGCTTAAAAGACAGGGCTTAAGGACAAGAGAGAGGGAGTATCATATGTAGCTGCAAAAGATACAAATTTATTTAAAACTAAAGGGAGTTGAGCAAAGGCGTTATACAGCTAAATTGGCACCAATTTTGGAATAATTTTCTCCAGTTATATTGTTTAAATTATTCGATGGATGGCAGACATGTGTCTCCTTGACATACTAGACATCACTTGTGATGGACACATAGTGGATACAATTGTCAATGGAGAATTAGAAATGCTCTTAGACTGATTTTCTAAAATATCCTTTAACTTCTTTATCAATTCACAGCCACCCCATTAAACACAATTTTTCTTGCTTGCTTTCAGGATATGGGAAATGGGAAGCAATATTTTGATTCTATTACCTTGTATTTATAAGCTGTGTCAATATCTGCTTTTGTAAGCTTAGAGTTACTCCTTTTTTACAAAGGACGTGGAATACGAAAGGTAAATTATATGTTAAAGGTAAAATTTTCTCTTTCATCCAGCCCCTAAAATTATTACAGAAATTATGAAACAGAGAGGACTTAAAATGCAACATAGCAAAAAGTTTTCCATTTACATTAGTAGAGATCTACTAATCCTACTACTCTCTGAAGAAATTTCTCCCCAAGACCAAAAGATACTGTACAAACATTTTGTAATGCTGCAAGAGACAGGATAGCCTCAGGACAACTGGCCTCCTGACCTGGTTGACAGGGACAGGGACCACAAATAGCCAGCTTTCTCTGTAACTCAGGAGAATAGTTAGTGACCTACTGAGCCACTTGGATTCCCTTATGTCGATGGGACCAGATAGGATCCATCCTAGGGTGATGAGAAAGCTAGCAGAAGCCACTCTCCATCACTGGCCAAGAAGGGCAATGGCATCCTGGCCTGTAGTGTGGCTGGCAGGATCAAGGCAGCACACCTTGAGTGCTCTGTCCAGTGCTCGGCCTCTCAGTATAGGAAAGGTGTTGAGGTGCTGGAGCATGTCCAGAGAATGGCAAAGAGACTGGTGAAGGGTCTGGGGAACAAGTCCTGTGAAGAGTAGCTGAGGGAGCTGGGGGTGTTTAGCCTGAAGAAAAGAAGGTTCAGGGGAGACCTCATCACTATCTACAACTGCCTGAAAGAAGGCTGTAGCCAGGTGGAGGTTAGCCTCTTCTCCCAGGTTTAGGTTAGACATTAGGGAGATGTTCTTCACAGTAAGTGTGATTGGACATTGGAATGGACTGCCCAGGGAGGGGATAGAGTCATCATCTCAGGAGGTATTTAAGAATAAAAACTGGATGTGGCACTTGGTGCTATGGTCTAGTTGATTCTGATTTCTGATTAGAGAATTAGTGACACACGCTATGTCCCTGAAGTAAATGATAAAATTACATCACAGATAAATATGAAACATTTTTCCTTTTAGTTGAGAGTAACTATTTCTTTTCCTTCCTTAAAAATATAATGGGAAAGGGGGTGGGGTGGGTGGGCATGGAGAGAAGTAATGATGCTTGAACAGCTTTTGGGTTTTTATAAACATGAGAAATATTTTTCTGGAGTTTGTCCCAAAACCTAGTAAAAAGATTACTATTAATGCTGGTCGCCTGCAATTGAAGTCCTTTTTCATGCACTTTTAATGAGCTTGAACTTATAAGTCCTTGTCAGTCAGGTCAACATACTGTATTTTCTTAGGTATGCAGGTATTTGTATCTTTCATGTGCATTTTTTTTTCACTGGACTTGTAAAAAACATAAAATAAATGAGTCACTAGTTTATGTCACTACCTTGCACAAATTGACAGGAAAATGCCCAATAAATATCTAAAGATCTTAATAAATGCCATTTGCTATTTACTATTTCCTGTTTACTGCTTTACACCTTGGAAACTAGAATTGAATCCATTCTTTGTTGTGTCTTATATTTTCTCTATGTTTTATATTTGCCTATTTTCTCTATGTTTTATATTTATGAAAGAAGAGAAATTGTAACTATAGTCATTGCAGTACTGAAAGTGCTGTTAAAGCATAAGTTTATCAGAGACTTTATAACTTAAAATTCACATTGAAAAGAGAGAATTAAAAATAGACTGAATATTTAGACAGTTGCTAGGCTATTGGACACATGCTTGAAATGATAATGTCCTGCCTTTTCATCCTCATCCAGCTTCTGCTCATGAATGAATCAAATTTTCCCAGAGAATAATCTTTTTGAAAAGTATCTCACGAACTGTCAACATTTGTGGATCTATAAAGAGTTGAGCTGAAATCTGATCAATATTTGTTTGATGAAGTTGCAAAATAAGCAAACTTTTTTTTCCATTTCATACACAGTTATGGTTCATTTCCAGAAGTTAAATTAGAAGTTGTCATGTGAAAGTACATGTCCAACATGGCATTTTCTCAATACTTTATATCTCTGAACAAATATTGGGACAAAACCTGCATTATCTTTCGGTGAAATGTTGTATTTTGAGTGCGTGCATGTGCATGTTCTCTTGAAGAGTTTTTCTGAATCTTTATTCTCAGTAAGATATTGTCTAGAAATAAAACCTGAAAAATTGAATAATGAAAAAAAACCCCTTATATTATAGTCTGCTTGGGATGATGGGTCGCACAAATGCATGACTTGTTGCACAGGTGGAGGAAAAAATACTTAGCGGCTCATTTTCAAAGATTTGCCCAACAGATTCTCTCACAATCGCTTGGGCCTCAAGTACAATAAAATCTGATGTCAGCTGAATATTTCAGAATTTTTAGGAGAAAATCACTTACATATCATGTACACATGATACACAACATGTAAACAAAATACACAACTAACAAGAGTGTTAGTCCTAAACAAAAGGCTGTTAAATTATTTTAATTCATAGCTCCAATTAAATATAGTGTTTTCAATAGATGCATCAAAGACCACAACACAAAATCTAAATCAGGTCACAGATTCAGCTGTCTCAGCATGACTTTTCCAGTGGTGCTGGCTGCAAAGGTCTAAGTCATTTTTCTTCTGAACTAGCTTCCAGCATCTGTCAGTCTAATCATTCACTCAGCTCACTGTATTACACTGAAACAGAAAAGTAGGAAAGGATAAAGAAGAAATTTGAAAACATTTCAAATTTTTGTAGTTTTAGATTTCATTACTGGATATGTTAGTCAAGTTTCTTGTATATTATGAGGCAAATTCAACTTACCTTTTAAATAAAATAAAATTTTAAAAAAGTTGCATTTCAGAATGCAATTCCTTAGAAATTTTAATCTAATTTAAAAATTAAAGTGACTAGAGAGAAGAAAAGTACACCTCATGTGCTAGAACACATATTTCTGTGTACTTCTAGCAGTTTCTTCCAGTACAATCTCCTCCTAGTCCACTGGCATTTGTGCATTGATAAATTGTTTGCAGTGCATCCGAATGTGCAACTTGAACATTCGGAAGTGTACAAATTCTAGGATACTATTTTCTT
>VWYO01016435.1:10063-22182 GCA_013400275.1 Rhadina sibilatrix | reverse complement strand
TTTTTTTTTTTTCCCATGACATATCAAAAATAAGGAATTAATGTATTATGATTTGTCCTTTTGAACACTGATAACCATATCAATGTTTATTAAAGTTTGTATCTGAACTGAAACTTGGTATTTATTTGGACTATGTGTATACTCAGAGGCCAAGATTAACTTTATGATGGATCATTTTATTATAAGGAATTAGGGGAAGAAAATAGAGGAACTTGTGTTCAGAAAACAACACTGAAGTGTATTTTTGACCACAAAAGTCTTTCAACACAAAGTAGGTAATTCTAGAGGTAATAATGGGGGATTTTATTGTGTAACTGGGCGGAATTCAGAACCCCGTATGTCAGCTTTACACGACAGATTATTAATAAACTGCCACTCTCATCAGTAGATACCAATTGGCAGTGACTGCCCTTTCTGAATTTGAATGTTCTTGCTCTCTAGTACACTTCCTTTCAGTGCAAGCCATCCTTCTTATGCAGAAAATATGCCTAGCTCTTGTGCCATATAGATTATAGAAAAAAAATATAGCAGAATAGTAACACAAAAATCAGCTTTACTCATTTTGCCATGCAGAAAATGAAGACTCAGAAGATAGAGCTATTTTTGTACCTGGACATATGGGAAAGGTTATGGGAAATATTCCAGCACATAGTAGAAATCAGACTTTTCTAAACAAGAGAGACACAAGCATATTTTTAATACATTATGGGTTTTTTCACACTTTAGAGGTTTTTTTTTTTTTTTTTTACTTTGTAAACCCCTTTGCAGATCAATCCCAGTGAAAATCTCATAAATTTCCATTAACCTTAGAGATAGTTTATGCACAGATACACTCTGTATAATAAAATATCAGATTATCCCTTCACAAAGAATAGTTCTTTATGAAGTAAGGAGTGAAACTATTGAATAATATGAACAACATATCATTGTTTGGAGCCCTATTTTGTTGCATATTTATGCGCTTTGAGAAGATTTTCGTATGTCAGATATATTTCTTCTCTCTTCAAATTCCAAAATATTTAGGGTGAAATAGTATGATGAACTTGCAGTGGCTAACATGCAAAAAAAACTTCTATGAGGTACTGTCTTGGAAGAGAGCTAGCAAAAACTTCATCCCAAAATGAAACTCAGGCTAAAAATATTCATTATTAGTTAATTCATCTTAACTGAACCAAAAGCCCAGATAAAAATGAACATATATTTCTTTTTCCTTCTTTCTCTTTCTCTTTCTCTTTCTCTTTCTCTTTCTCTTTCTCTTTCTCTTTCTCTTTCTCTTTCTCTTTCTTTCTCTTTTTCTCTTTCTCTCTCTTTCTCTTTCTCTTTCCCTCTTTCTCTTTCTCTTTCTCTTTCTCTTTCTCTTTCTCTTTCTCTTTCTCTTTCTCTTTCTCTTTCTCTTTTGCTTTTCCCTATTTCAGGTACAGGATTATATGATAGAACTGTAAAGGAGCAAGATTGGGCCATTGTCAGAAATTTGCAATTTCTTTATTTCTACATGAAAAATAAATTTCTCCGTATTTTTAAGTCATCAGTTCATATCAACTCTGCTACCCGTAAGGAGATAATTGAAGTAATTTTCTTCCATCTATACCTCTTTTTAAATGTATGAAGATCTAGGATAACAATAATCTGGGAAAGTTTGTTGAAGTTAATATAATTTGTAGGAGTTGAGTGGAGGCGTATATCTTTTAGGAAGGTTCTTTAATGTTTGTACTGCTGCTTTTAAAATAAATTTAGAAGAGAGGAGGAATAGGAGGAGCTCCAAGACAACATGAAGCTCTCACCACCAAGTCCAAATATCCTGCCATAGACAGGGACATCTTTCATTAGAACAGATTGCTCAAAGCCCCTTGAAATAGTTTTAGGGGGCATTCTCAACTTGGGGCAACCTGTACAATGTGTCACCAAATTCATCATAAAAAAAAAAAAAAAAATCTTGCTGATGTCCAGTCTCATTCATTATTTAATCTTCTAAATTCTTTAGAAAAAAAAGTCGAATAATCTTTCTGATTTCTACCATGTTTCCTTTTTGTCATTCCCAGAAATTACATTTCTACTTAGTTTTCCATAGGTGTCAATCTTGATTTTTTATTTTCCTTCCCCATACATCTGAAAACATGCCTAATTTCTGGAGAAAAGCTGACTGAAAAATATTAAAAAACTTTGCTTTTCTTTTTTAATTCCTTCTTTTTTGTCAGCCTTCTGCAGCCTCCTTTATACTTATCCTATTCTAGACATTTTAAACAGGTAATCTACCTTAAGTATCTTAAAGAGCTATGACTACCATTACTGTATTTTTCATAGATTTTTTTTTTCCCTCCAGTGTTAATATTGTTAAAAAAAATGCTGTAATCTCAGGAAATTTTCACTCTTTAGAATAAAACCAACTCCTTCTCCAGACAGTGTCAGACACAGGTTTTTAACTGCAGTTTCAAGGAACAATTATAACCATACTCATCCAGTTTAATTAAATTTTCTGTTAAATTTCAAAAACCATGGAAGGAAAGTTACTGCTGGTTTAAATAAGTTCTTTTTTCTTCATGGTTTGATTTGCCAGTCTCAGAAGAGAACTATATTTCTGTTTATGCAGAACCTTAGTGTGGTCAGGGAAACAGTGGGGTAAGAGTGTCCAAATACCACTACATGCAGCATACATCTTTAAGCAATTCTTAATTTGCGTACAAGACCCTAAATTGCCTATGAAATATGTCTATGAAAAAGATCTTGGCTAACCTCAGTGGCTCATGTCATTTGGGAAGGATATGTAGGCTGAAAAATGCCCTCCAAAAACCCCAAGCCTCCCCACCTTGACACCCACCACAAAAAAAAAAAAAAATAAAATAAACCTACCAACCCCCCAAACAAGCAAACAAAAACAACAAAACAAACAAAAACAACAAAACAAAACAAACAAAAAATCCTGGAAGAAAATTGAGTCAAGGTAATAAAACATTGTATGAGTTTCACTCTTTTCAGCTGCCTGAACATGAGAGTTTAAACCAAAGGAAATATACATTGGCATGACATATTCGCAGACAAGAAGCTGTTTCTGAAAGAGTATTACAGTTTTCAGCCTGAATTTTTGCCATCCACCAAAACCATGAATGTCATTCTGTATGATAGAGCAGAGATGACACAAAGACCTCTTCCTAATGAGTTCCTTCATATCCAGCAAGATGTCTATCAGTACAGGATTGCCTTTTCTCATTTGTTTTGATTAGCCATAAGGCTTATTTTCCTAGGTATTTTTGGACCAGTTAGAAGAAAATAAAACTGAAATAGAGATTGTGAAAAATGCAGTAGATGGTATTTCTCCTGACCAGATGTCCACCCCATCATAAGCCAGAAGGCCATTCTCGTACAGATTCTAACCTTAAGTAAATGCTTTTCCTGGTGTCTTGAAAACCTTTATACGTCACTCTTTCTTTGGGGTAGTGCCAATATTCCATTTGCTAATTTTTTAAAACAAAAGCAAAGGCAAAGAAATGCTCTGTGTAAAAAAATCTGTATGTTATGTCATGCCATCTCTATGTTCCTTTCCAACCAAAGCAATCTACTCGTAGAGTAAAATGAAGAGACACTAATAATTAGTAATTTTGAATTGTGTTCTTGCTCTGTTGCTTGGTTTGTTCTGATTAATTATTATTGCTCTTGGCTCCTTTTCCTTATGAAAATTGGAAATCTCGGTGCTGTGGTGATGGCCCTCAAGAAATATCTTGGTAGCTGGAGGAGTCTCGCTTTGTTTCAGCCTACCAAGCCAATTGAAAATAAATGTCCAAAATACAATAAATGGATGTAAGAGTGACAATTCAACTTTATAAGACAATATTAGTCACTGTTTTAAGTGTGGATTTGAAAGGCAAATTTGATAGGCACTGTTAAGGCAACAGAGTAATCTAAATCTTTTTAAGAACATATCTTGAGCATCAGTATCTGATTCAGTCATAACCACACGGTCACAAGGCTGCAGTTATTGATCAGGAAAGAATGATAGCAGAAGATCTGACATGGTCACCTTTGCACACAGCATGTTGGGTACCATGAACAGGGTGAAAGACAAAAAACAACCCCTTCAGCTCAGTAACAGCTGTGCATGGCATTCTCCTTGCTACAGATCATAAGGCCTCTGCTGAAATGTGTGATTTATCACAGAATATTTATCATGTCTACATCAAATGTACATATTATTTAGTAAACGTGACCATTTTTACTACCCTTACCTTTTCCCAGTTCTTTAACCGTATACAGTAGGACTTTGGCAAATGCAGCATGTTTCTTTCTCTTTCTTACCTGCATAAAATGTCCCTAGAAAACACTGCATCATTGACATGAAAAACTAGAAAGGAATGATGTTGTAGGTATTAGCTGAAGAGGAACAAGTATTTCAAGCCCTGTATTTCAAGTGCCCTGCTGAATCATGGTGGTACATATGTACTACAATCACAGAACACTTTGGATTGGAAAAGACTTTAAAAATCATCTAGTTCCAACCCCTCTGCCAAAGACAGGGATCTTCACTAGACCAGATTTGTCAAAGCCCCATTCAATCTGGCCTTGAACATTTCCAGGCATAGCACATCCACAACTTTTCTGAGTAACCTGTTAAGAATATTTTGTCACTCTTTGTAAACCTCTGGTCCTCCATCTGTGAGTTTATTTTAAAGGGTCTTAAGATATTACTTTTCCCTGAGGTGGTACAAAGAAAAACTTGGCAAAAGTTCCTGGGAGATTAAAAAACAAAGTACTGGAAAATCTTAGAAAACCAGTAATCTGGCAGAATTTAAAATAAATATTCAATAAAAATAAAGCATTTCATAAAACATTGATTCTAACAAAAAAAGCTTTAAGTTAACCAGATTTCAGGAAGAAGAAATTAGGAGTAGAAAAGGAGAGAAAGACAGGACGAGAGAGAGAAGAAAGATACAGCTACTGCCTTGGATCTAGTGGGGTCTCAGCTACTGTAAAATCCAAGGACAATAAGAACGTGACCAGTGTATGATAGAGCAGAGATGACACAAGAGATGATGTGACCAGTCATTGTGCAATGGTTTTTATTGCTGTGGCTTCCTGTGGCCACACCCTCCCCTAGGTGGAGTTTCCAGTCATCTGGCCACCCTGGGACTAGATTGGGCTTCCAGAGTGGGATGTGTTCCAGGTGTGTCAGTGACTGACAGTTGGACTAGGGCCTCCAGGAAGATGAATTGTGGAGCAATGCACTATCACACTTTCCTCAGAACTTGTCCTGTTCCCTGCACACACATACTTCAGTTGTTTTGAGCCAGGAATAATTTTCACCAGTTTCCCACACCATCACAACAAATTTATTTCAAATATCTAATATAAATACCTCCTCCGTTTAAAACTATTTCCACTAGTCCTATCACTATCTGCCCATGTATATAGTCACTCTCCCTCTCTTTAAGTACTGAAAGACTGAAATTAGGTCTCCCCATAGCCTTTCCATCCCCAGGCTGAAAACCTCCAGCTCTAGGAGAGGTGTTCCAGCTCTTTGGTTCTCCAGGACCATTTTTGGACCTCTCTGACAGGTCCAGGTGTTGTACCCCCGGATCACCATCATCTCAAGAGGGCAGAGAAGAAAGAGGATCTTCCCTTGGCCTGCTGGTCATTCTTGTTTTGATGCAGTCCAGGATGCTCTTGACTTTCTGGACTGAAAACACACACTGCTGGCTGATGTCCAGCTTACATTCACAAAAACTGGGATGCTCTCAATGTGTTTTTCACCAGGCTTACCCATGTCTGGGACTTCCCTGACCCTTGTGTAAAACCTTGCACTTGTACTTGTCGAACTTCATGAGGTTTTTGTGGCAATACTGCTCAAGTTTGTCCAGGTACCCTTGGATGGCATTCGTCATCTCTTGTGTCAACAGCAACACTCATTTAGGTGTCATCTGCAAACTTGCTGAAGGTGCACTTGATCCCACTGTCTATATCATTGCTAAAGATAGTAAAGAGCAGTGCTCCCAAGGCAAAGCCCTGAGAGGCATTGCAAGTCACCAGCCTCCACACAGACATTGACTAAAATTCCCTGGTTCCACTCATCTATTTCTTTCCGAATATTTCACCCTTCAAATCCATGTTTCTCCAGCATGGTGACAACAATATGCAATGCATTTAAGAACTTACTAAAGCTTAGGTAGATGACATCAGTTAGTCTTCTTCTATTTCCTGTTGTAGTCATTCCATCAAGGAAGGCAACCAGGTTGTCCAGGTATAACTTGTCAGTTATACATGCCTGACTGTCTCATGACATCTCTTTGTTTTGCATGAGCCTTAGCATTCCTTCTACAAAGGTTATTTCATCATCTTCCCAGACACAGAGGTAAGGCTCACTGGCCTGTTATTCCCCATTCCTTTCTCCCTTTTTTTGGAAACAGGAGAGGTATTTCATTTCTCCTATCACTGGGGACTGATCACCATGAGTTTTCATAAAACACAAATAATACCTTGGCAATTATAACAACCATCATCCCCACAGGACCCTGGGGGTCCATGTCATCAGGCCCCATAAAATTGTGCTTGCTCTGTTTCATTAATTGGTCAAACTTTTTTTGCTTGCAGTGCGAGGGACTTCATTCCTGTAAACCCCACCTAAAGCAGTTGAATATCAGTTGTATTGTAGAGAGCTTTTTAGCAGCCATTTTCAGATACATTGTCCATTTTTTCACAGATAGTACCTTGCAGATGTAGAATGTTGCTATCTACTATGGATAAGTCTTGACCTCTAATTAAGGTGCAATTTTTCTTCAAACAAGATTGTGTTTGTAGAATCTTTACAGAATAATCTTGAAAAGAATACTATTGGGAATAATGACTTCAAAGTCAGTGTGATTTCATAGAATAAATGACTAATCAGGAAGCCATCACTCACTCTTAATTTCTTAATTAATTTAAATTAAATTTCTTCATCTAGAGAACTTGCAGTTCTAGTCAGAGTTGCCAGGAATTCTATGCACTTTGTCTCAAGTTTGGTAACTTGTGCCAGCGTCTCACCATATTTTCTTAAATATAAATTAAAACTCTTTAATGTTTTAATTGTTATTCAATAAACTAGAAAGCCAAGATCTTAAAACAAGGATATAAAAAATATTTAGGGGACAATTTAGTTTGGACTTCAAGGCTTTAAAATGGCACAGATATATCAAGGTTACAGCATCCTAGTCCTTTGCACTGACATTACAATATTCAGTTATATAGTATAAGTGAATTATTTACGTGCAGTTTGAACACATTCATCTGCTCTTGTTTATGATTTTACTTCTCCTGTGTTTACACATGACCTAGTTTTCTTTGCACTTACACCTACTGCAAGCATTTATAACAAAATAGGTTGAACACAAACCAGATTAAATATTTAAAGACACTCCTCATGGTACTCTTCTGCCCTATTTCACTAGTAAAAATGACCAGAGAATACTTTAAGCAGTCAGTGAATTTATTTTTTTATGAGATATATATGCAGCAGATATTTGCAATTTAATTTTTAATATAAATTACTTTAAAAGTACATCTTCATAAATAGAGGTTAAGTAGAAATTATTGATATAACTACAATTCTTGTAATGAAAATGGTATTGTTTTATTTTCTTAGTCATTCATACTCTTGCAGCATTTTGCCTAAGGCTACAGGTTCATTTCATGTCTTTTCCTAATTTTTATTCTCCTCTGTTAGGTGATTGCTAATCTACTTTCAAGATTAGTCTGATTTTTCAACAGCAAAAGAACAGATAAGCTAGTACTCTAGAGTCCAGAATGCTGTTATGGCTGTAGAAGAATGCCAAAACTGACTGGAATCTGAAACTAACTCCCCTAGGTAGATGAAAGCTCCACTGCTGAATTTTGTTTTGCAGAGCTAGAGGAGGGGTAAAGATGAGACGAACATAAGGAAAACAAATGTGCTAAAGCCCTGGCAACTGCTGCTGCTCTTGAGGGTGGGTGCCATTGTAACTCCAATGCAGCAGAGTGAACAGAACTGAACAAGAGATGGCAGCAGCTCGAAAGAGATTGTGCCTGCAGCAGAAGGGAGAGGAAGGCAACTACACTGTGGTGCTCAGAAACTCTTGCTGTGATTTCAACTCTAAAAGGGGTTGTGTGTAGCAGGGGTAGTTCCATTTGATTGATTTTTTATGTACATGTAAACAAAGTGGAAACTTCTGTAAACTTCTAACGTGAAGCAAGAAAACTCTCTCAAAAGCTTACCAGTTGACTAGGTAGATACTCTAGGGCCTGTTCAGGTAGACAGCTGAAGAATTCATCCTTTCCCTAGTTCTGGCTGTTGTAACATTAAAACATATCCAGTTACATTCTAATTCATCTTGCAAAAGCTACTCTTGTGGGCACAATAGTTTTGCACCTGAGAAAGCCTGAACTTACTAAGAAAAGGGTGGTGAAATATGTGACTAACATTACCATTTGGATATGTTTTTGATGTTTATTTCTTTCAGTGTAATCTGTTATTTAATTTTCTAGAACAACAAATGCCTCAGGGAACTCAGATTCTCTCATTTCAGTGGCTGTTTTAATGAGAGACACTTCAACCTTCTTATAAATATGCAGTCCAGAAAAATATCCACTGTATGAGAAATATTTTATATTGATGTTAGTATCAACATACTATTTTGAAAATTTTTTGTTGTCTTGCATTTCTTTAATGTCAGTTTTGCAAAGTACTTCTGAGCATTACACAAGTGTAAATAAATATCTTGATCTAGTGGTACTCTATTAAGTAGATGCTGCTTTGTCTTTCTTAGAAAAAAAACATTTTTCAGATAATAATTTATGATTTTTTTTTGTTCTGCTAATATAAATGCTGCACCATAATATTCTTTTCCTTTACTCTGTAAAATGATAATAGACAGCCAATTTGAATTAGATCTTGAAATCTGATCAAATGGTCCAGATGTTCTAGCATGAACACTACATTTTCTCTGTGATCCATGTCAGAAATGCAGCTGTCAACAGTAAAGCACACCTGCCACCAGTTTTCGGTCAGCAAATTATTTTTCAATTTTATTAGGAAGGGTAGTAAATTGTCAGAACAATGGTTTGGTCTTATACTGAACCTCACAGCATATTCCACATTCAGAATCCACAAATTAACATGCTTAAGAAAGTTTATGTGGAAATAACCTCAAGTCTGAGAAGTCACACACTAACAAAGTTGTACTTCAAAATACTATTGGGGATATCTTCCCAATGTTATTCAGTAGAACCAATGAAGATGCTAAGGTTTGCACATGTCACCTATGTACTGTTGCAAGTGTACAGGTATTTACCTCAAGCAGTGCTAGAAGCAAGAGAAATCCATGGGTCATTATCATTCAAATTAAGATTGGTATTTGATTGGCCATTACACCAGCGTTCTGATGGGAGAGAAATTTATGTATGTCAGAAAGCATTCAATAACTGAAGTTCTAGATATTCTTTCACTCTCTGTCTTATATGAATGGTGGCTTCTGGTACAAGGTTTTAATCTGATACCCTCCATAGAGAATAGGCCTCTAAACCGTGTGACTTTTTTTAAGAGTCTGGGAAGGAGCTGAGGCATCATCCATTTTATAGCGGATCACAGGTTTTGAGACTTAAACTGTATCCATCCCAAATGAATGATTAGGTCTTTATCCACTATGCCACCTTGCTGGAGGCTTTATGGTTTAAAACAAATTTGTAAATTATGTAAGATTGTACAATCAACAAGACCCTGATGCTTTTATCTCCTAAAATAAAAACCATTTTGCAGGGTGATTTCTATCCCCTGCCCCCAACCTTTTAAAGAACTATTGTTGTTTATTTGGGATCTTTTGCTTTTAAATTTTAGTACATAGTTTTTAAAAGCATGCAATAAATGTTCATTTGAGATCCTATTTCTAAAACACTATTTACTTGATTGTTGTCATGCGAGGTCGTTGGGCTTTTAAGTCATTTCTAGTTCTTTTTTGTTTATATGCTTATAATTTCACTCATATTTTTGCATTCACACTTTCTTCTGACTTACTACAGAGATTTTGAATTACATGAAATTGTCTGTGCTTGTAGTTGTAGAGAACTGTTCACTGAAAAAAATCATAACTTTTGATGAAATATCTGAGCACCTGATTTGTGGAGAGCTTACTGACTTTACCCTTGAAACACCACCTTCATGCTTTACATATTTGTGAATATCTTCAGCTCATTGTTTAGAAATAATGTTAATAGCTATAATACAAACAGCAGAGTTTCTGGATGCAAGCAATTTCACCCTGCTTACTTAGAACACATTACAGAAAACTCAATTACTATCTGAGATTTCACTAAATATAAAAAAGATTCAGTTTTACATAATCTGGCAATTTGTCATTTAACACTCAACAACCAAAAGCAAAAACTAGACTCCCTTTTAGGAAGATGATCCTGCATCTGGTCATTAGAAATGTTCACAGAAATTTACCCTTCCTGGACTATAGAAACTATAATAGATGATGAAATGTAGGCAGCTTCTTAGATACAGTTCCCATACTGGGCCTCTTATGGCTAAGAGTAAGTGAGAAGGCTGTCTAAAAACAGATTCATAATGCATTCAGATTAACACCACTTCTTATAGAAGGACGAAATATTACGTAGAGCTAAGATATTCATCAGCATGGTTTATTCTTTCTACAGTTCAGTAAGACATAGCCCCATTGGTAATTTGACTTGCTCACAGGAAAGCAACTTCAGGACAGTTCCCAGCACAGAGCAGTTATGGGTACTTTTACAGTAGTGTTGTCCTCATCACTATGCACAGATTTAAAACAACATTGCAGACAGGATGTGTTGGTAAGGCCACAGATTAATTTATCTTCTACTGTACTATCAGCTCTTTATACACCTGAACAAAATAATTTTGTGCCAGAATACTTAAGGACTTTTCTTACAAATTCCAAAGAATTTCCTCTTCTGAGAATACACAGGATCTGGTGAATCTATTTAAAATTCAAGTGTGATTTGTACAGCCTCTCCTTTGTCCAGCATATTGTGTAGTTTAGGATATTTCTTTCTCTTTTCATCCCCTAAAAAATTATCACATAGATGTGACTGACATATATAAAGTTAACCCAAAAGATTTAAAAGAAATACCCTTGATTTATACTGTTATGCATGAATACATATATGTTTATACACAGAAAGATAATCTTTATAGTTAATGAAAAACAAACTTCTCAGCCACTTTCAAACAGTACTAAAAAAACTTGAATCAATTTTCTAAGGAAATAGAGGGACATTCTAATAGACAACAGCTTGGGAGAAAAGGAACTTGAAACATTTTGTACCAGGGGCAAGAACTGTGTGTAATAGTATCTGTGAAGTTCCATGGTGACATATGACCACAGTTTCTTTGTTGACATAAACCTAAGCAAAAAAACCCCACTATATTAATGTCTGGACAGAACAGTAGCTAAGATAAAATTTCCTTCCAGGGAACAGATTAAAAGTGATTTAACTAATTTGGAACAGCTTACTTCACTGAGCACAGAAGTTGACACTTGCCTGACAAAATTTTCCTCAAGAACAAAGATATACAATGAAAATATTATTCAAGGAATGGCAGCCTCTACTCAATTCTATGCTAATTCTGTCTGAAAAGTTGGGGCAAAATAACTCATTAATGAAACTTTATTGTATCTTGTTGCTAAGAATGATGAATTTACATATTCAAACAGAATTTCAAGGAAAGGAAAGTATATTATTTGGATTAGCATGGAATATTAGAAAAAGAGTTCTAAATAATTCATGAAATATTAACTGAATAATTCTACTTCTGTATTTAAAAATTAGATGTAAGCAAGAATGTTTTCAGAGGAAAAAATATATAGTATGCTGCACATGCCATTATAGCTTTTTTAAGGGCTTGAGATTTTTGTATTAGGCTAGCCATTAAACATAAATACACATCTTTGTCTAGTCTCTTTTTGCCTGTCTTTGGTTTGTAAACATTGTAGGCATCATTCTATTATTTAGGAACAAATACAACATAACAATCCTTAACTATTAAATTAAAAATATTTACATTTTTATGTGAATTTTAGTCACCTGAATCTAAAAAAAAAAAAAAAAAAAAAAAAAAACCAACAAAAAAAAAAAAAAAA
>VWYO01016435.1:0-10050 GCA_013400275.1 Rhadina sibilatrix | reverse complement strand
AACAACAACAAAAAAAAACCCCAAAAAAACAAACAAAACAAAACAAAACAAAACAAAAAAAAAACCCAAAAAACCAAAAAAACCCCAAAACAACAACAACAACAAAAACAAAAAACAAAACAACAACAACAACAAAAAAAGCCAAAAACAAAAAACAAAACAAAACTTCTAGTACTAGCTGCAATTAATTTTAATTTTACATTTATCCACGAGCTTTTTGGGGATATAAGGCCATATGTTTTATTTTCCATAGACCAAATTCTTGATCAATCAAGTAATGGCAGGTTGACTCTTGCAATTACACAGAAGACAGTATTTTGGTATATAGCCAACCCACTGAAGCAACTTTCCATATGTTGATGGAAACCAAGAAAAATAAAAGCTATTTTGACAAAGAAAAGAAAAAAAAATAAGGACTCTTTTTTATTCAAGAGACAAGTTGCCAAAAAACTTTCTGTCGTTCCAAAGGAAACTGTTAATTTAGAATTTTCTTACACATTATAAGGATTTTGCCTTAATGCTCTCTACAACTGTCATGGTTTAACCCCAATTGGAAATTAAACACTATACAACTATACTCTCACTCCTACCACCAGAATCAACCATGGTGGAAAGGAAAAAGAGAACGAAAAGGTAAACCTCCTTCCCTGGGAAAACAATAAATTAATATTTGAAAAAAAAAATAGCAATTTCAATAAAAATATGACTCTAACACTAAATATGATGGTATTAACAATAGTAATAACAAAGTAACAATAAATTAATAGTAATAACAATAACAATAGCAGGAATGATAAAGGGAGGAAGAGAGATTAACAAAACACAAGAGAAACAAGTGATGCACAATAGTGCTACCTGATGCCCATGCCTGGACAGTGATTTTTCCCCTCTAGTCAGCTTTCCTCCTTCACATGCTGGGCCTGAAGTTCCAGGGTGTGGAATATCCCTTTGATCAGTTCTGGTCTCCTGTCCCGGTCATGCTCCCTACTCTTTTTGTGTAGTTACTCATTTTTAGAGCATGAAAACCTAAAACGAGTTTTTAATCCCTTTCCTTAGGGTACGGACTACATAGCAACAGTCAAAATATCAGGGTATTATCAACATTACTCTCGTCCAAGCAATACCAGCATTTTAATTTTTGAATTACAGTCTCTTTTTGCTAGTAGTCTAAAAACCTAATGTTGTAGGTTATTTTGTTGAGACAGCAGTGGATGCTAAAGCAAACAGTTAGGAACAGAGACTTGCATATTGCTTGCCAGTATGGCCTTAAAAATCTATTGAAATCATTGCTTTTGTTGCTCAAAGTCCCAAATGCATTATGACTTGTACTAAATCTTTTCCATTTTACTGTTAATAATTCTAGACATAAATTTTAAATTGACACCGAGTAATGGATTTTTTGCCAATATATGTTAATAATTCTGTATCTTACTTCAGAGGAAAATTTTCATTTTGACAACAAACCTTCCATAAGTTTAGTGCAAAACAGCTTCCAGAAAGTGTATTCAGTGCAATTTCCGTCTCAACACAAATGTCTGACATTTAGCAGAGTGAAAAATACCTCCACTCTGTTTCCTAGCTTTTCAGCTCCTTTCTGACTTGACTGCAACCCAAAAAGGCAAAGATACAAACCAAACTCTTTTTCCTAGTTACAAGAAAGTTTTAATTGAAAACAAGTGTGCTGGGTTTGAACGCAGCATCAGCAGATTAGCAGTTAAATTAGAAGGGGCTTTTCGCTTAACTTCCAGTGTTGATATGTCACTGTGCTCTGTCACTCTAAAAAGCGATAGGGCTTTGTTATCAGTGCTGAGCACAGACAGCCTCCTGATGTAGAAGCAGACTAAAATAGGCTGCCAAGGTGATGAAGGCACCATGCACATGTTGCATCCTCCTGTGAAGAGAGATGTGGATGGGCTCTGTGGACACAATGCTCTGCTCAAACAGACTGATCACCTCCCAGGGCCTAGTTTCCTGATAAGTAACAAAAGGAAAAAAAAAAAAAAAAAAAAGGAAAAAAAAAAAAAGAAAAAAAAAAAAAAAAAAAAAAAAAAAAAAAAAAAAAAAAGAAAAAAAAAAAAAAAAAAAGAACAAAAAACTGATTGAAAAAATGTTCATCTTTGATCAGTTTAACAGGCATAAATTAATTCAGAGACTACAGTAGCATTTCTCACAAATAAATGATTCCTTGCATATCTGTTTATCATCCCTTTACATAATAAAAGTATTTATGGGATTGTTCATTGTTAAGAGTTCTGTATGGGTAGAAGTTCCAAGATTTAAGGGATGTTAACATCTTATATTGAGTTTCAGGTGAAAAAAGGTTACAGGAATGTTATTTTCAGCTTCAATGATTAAGAATTAATATAATTGATACCAAAGACACTTTTTATATACTTCCAGCCTGTACTGCATTGATAGAAAATTTATTTGACTACTTTTCTTCTTTTTGTTTTCCCTTACCTCAAGTAAGTACCTCTGCTTGGGCCTAAAATGGCAGTCTACATATCAGCCATTTAATACTTTATTCTGTCTAATCTTTTAAGATGACTATTTTAATACTCACAACAAAATTTTCTAGTGTTCTCTTCCTAATATGATATAATAAATACTCTTAGTTTCTGATTTTTTACCTTCCTTGTCAAACAAAACTGAGGAATACCAGAAACAATATTTTACATCCCCACAGCAATGTTATGGATCTCCCTCCCTTGATACGTGCCTAGCTGTGTCTTTTTGCACAACATAAAATTTTCATTCTATTCTCATATGCTTCAAATCTCTGCATATTTGGAACAGAGAAATCAGAGAGATATGATTATTTAAAAAAAAATAAAATCTTTCCCTTGCATTTTTATATATTTTCAAAATGAAGTAAGCCAAACTTCAAAATTAGGTTTGAATGATCAAAATTTTTACTTTAAGCTATTCTATTTGGCTCATAAACCTTGCTTCTACAAAAAACTTGAAAAGCCATGAAATCCACTAAATCTGTGATAAAAAATGTGAAATATGAATAAATTTATCCTAGGCAAGATACATACAATTATCAGTAACTTGTAACATGCATGTTACTTCACATGGCATTATATAGTTCCATCCTGATGAAGTCTTTGCTATTGGATAGTCTGCCAGGCAAAAATAGCAGTAGATGCGAAGTATATCCTGGTATAAGTTTTCTTTCAAGATGAAAGTGATAGATAAAGCACCCTGGCACTGGAAGATCTTCCCTTGAAGTTTGTATCACAATGAACTGAAACATAAAACTACAGAATATAGTGTGTTGGAAGGGACACATCAGGACCATTAAATTCAACTCCTGGCCCTGCACAGGATTCCAAAGAATCACATTCTGTGCCTAAGAGTATTGTCTAAATGCTTCTGGAACTTTGTTAGGCTGGGGCTCTGACCACTTCCCTAGGTATACCCTCTTCCACTGCCCAACCAACCTCTGAGTGAAAAATTTAGACCTCCCCCAACTCAGCTGTTGGATAGAGATCACATTAATAAAGTCAGAGGCTTGGAGTGTTTTATACTCTATGTTTTGTTTATGGGGGAATCTAAAATATAAAAAAATTTGAATATGTCATTCACTACAGCATGTCTTCATATTTTTCCTTTTACTTTGAAGATGTTATGGTTTTGACAAAAAACTCTTTTTAAAAATTTTGGTGTTCTGGTTAAAGTGTAGATAGTACTACTGTTCTTTACAGAGATGTGCTTTCCTTTTTATTTACTAAATGGCATAAGGGTTTTATTTCTTGTAAACTATTTTAGAAAAAATATGAAACAAAATCAAGTAGCTGTGCTGAATTTTTTAAGAAATTATAAGATTTTCTTATATTTCTTGTATTTATTTGCAAACCCTTAAATTACACTGATTGTAGATATAAATAACTTTTAACTACAGGTTTTTTTCAAGCTTAGGCATTTGACATTTAAACCTATAATTACAGTTAGTTTCATGAATAAAGAAAGTTTTTAGCTTCATTATTAGATCTGGCTAGAAAAGTAAAACAGCATCACAACTGGAATAACATGTTTCAAAATTCCTTAGAGTTTTTTAAGAGCCTAACCTAGATAAAACTGAGAGATAAAAAATGATTGAGTGTCATTTTATGAGCATGATTTAATTTAGAGTCTTCACTAAATCAACTGGTTTCAGTATTCTTTATAGAGATGGAAAAGATAACACACACATTTTCTTTATGTTTTTCTTGCTTTATGTTAAATATGTTTCACCATTCCACCTGGACTCTCTGAAAGTAGATTCACAAAGCTTACAACAGTTCTCATTGTCAATGAATATACTAAGATAATGTCATTAATACTGGAAAAGATTTGCAAGTATATATGAACTAAATGAGATTGAGTTGGACATGAAAATTTGCATTGAATTAATTCTTGTTAAAATGTGGGGTTTTTTCTGTCTGAAGGTCATTGCATGCACTGTCAATCAATCAGAACACACAAAGCAACTATTAAATGAAGGTTGAGGATGTAATATTGCAATTCTACAATTCATTGAGAAACAGAATGGGGCACTGTGGGAAGAGTAGCAGAAAATACACATTTGCAGCAGAACAGAAGCATTTTGAATCCTTGTTTGTTTGCATTGTTACTAATTGAAAAGCAGATTATAAAAGAACCCAGAGGTTATAATGAAAAAGTATTTGATAGCTTGAAGCTGGTGGAAGATGAAATACACAAATAATTACAATACCTTGTTTTAGTTCATGGTAGAGGATTGGGAAGGGTTGGTTCTCCATTTCCTTAAAATTCTAAATGTCTTTTCACTATGGTCAATGTTTTTACACAATCAATTTTGCAACATTTTGAAAGGACTTCCCAGCTTTGACTTGAAGAACATTTAAAATATTAGATGCCTACCTTGGAAAATTCCTGAGCTATTACTCTACTTGTATTTAATACAGTCCTTAATTCAGGGTATATTTATTAGTTTATTTTACTCCAGTTCTACAGGTCTACATTGTAATTCTACACTTTAATAAAAGGAATGGTAATTCTACACTTTAATAAAAGGAATTCAAGAGTGTCAGATAGGAAGACTTCAGATTTGTCTTTTTCTGATTATTTTTCTAGAATTTATGGACATGCATACAAGAAGAAGGATAGGGTGTCTGAGGCTGGCACTTCTGGATATCATCTACTGCAGCTCTCTGCTCAGAAGAGAGAGTTAAATTGCTCAGGAAATGTTCTGGGCAGATTTTAATATCTCTTAAGAATGGAGGCTACACACTCTCTCTGGACAATCTCTGCCAGTTGCTGACCATGTTCACAAGAAAAATACCTTGCTTATGTTCAGGTGGATGAAACTCCTGGGGGTCTGAGCCCAGATGACTGGACCCCTTGGAGTTTCCTTGGGACTCTGCACTGATGGTGATTTAATAGAGAGAGGCAGTCTTGATCCAATTGTCTGAAAAGGAATTTTAATGAGTCAAAAATAACAACCAATAAGGTGTCCATGGTGTTGGAGCAAACAGGAACAAGGCAGTAACAAGGGACAAAAAGCGGGGTCTGGAGTCAGACAGGAGTACTTATGCATCCCGGTAAGGGGAGGAGTTAAGGCAGGGGCTGAGGGAAAGGTTTGACTGGGGAGAACAATTAGGAATATTAAAATTCCTGCACCAAAAATCAACTTGTGGTAGCAAAAAGAGCTAGGAACCTTCTAGCAATGATTTGCATGCTTGAACTGAGGGAATATGTGAGTAAGTAAGCCTCTTGCTTACTGTACTTAGAAAGAGGTTTCCAAGGGCATCAAGCAGGAATTTTCTTCTTCCTTGGGGAAAAAACTCTCTACAGACGGAACTTCAAAATTTCCAGGTTTTGCCCGTTGCCTTGATCACTCTGTAGTTCTGGAAAGTGTTTACTAAAGCATCATTATCACATTCACCAGCTTTTTTATTTTCCCGGCCAACGCACCAATTATGTGATGGTATCATCACTTGCTATTTTTATATGACTAGGAGAACATAAAGAGCAAAACAGGCTTACTTTAAAATTACAAGGATAGTTGTAAAAGAATGAAAATAAGAAAAAAGAAAGAAAAAAAAAAAAAGAAACTTTTAAAACATCCTTCCCTCTCTCCACGTGTTCACTGTCCCACACACAACATAAAAAGATAAAACTTGTAATTTCAGTCAGTTTTACTATTTAAAAATAATAATTTCATTTCATTTCATCAGTTCTTTTAGGAAAAGAGTCTTTCTGGGTCTTATAGAGCCATTGTCACAAGAACAGTCCAATGCCACACATCTGCAAGGACCTGAAAGGAACCTCCACAAACTGTGAAATCCTACCCATTAGCAGCTTTCCCAACACTGCACATGGGCCATATCTGCTTATTAGGGGTACTGTTTAAGGATGCCTCCTCTAGTATAACACAAGATTCTCTTCTTCTATTTCCAAAATTACTTTCATCTCAAGAACTACAAATCTCCTTTTCCTTAGAAGCAAAAAGCTTCATATCACTGTTAACTAGAACCTTACATTCCCCCCACAAACAGTACTCATAAGTTTATTCTCCATATTTTACCAGAAATGTCCAGGCAAATTAGGCCACTCCTCCTCCTTTGCCCCAGATAGTCTTTTCACTCTCTCTTCACTGACTTCAGTTTCATGCTCTGTCTCTTCTTGGTTCAATCACTCTGTCTGCCCTCACTCCGGGAAGGACTGGTGCTCAGAAAGTTCATTTGCTGGCAGAAAGAGTTAAAGCTGCCCAGGCCTGCGGTGCTCACGTGGTCCCTGAGGCAGGAGCTGCAAAGATCTCAAGGCCATGCTGGTGGAGAGGCTGCGGGATGCCTTCTCCTCCACCCCTCGAGCTCGTGGCCTGGGCCGCTCAGAGCTGCTCCCCGAGGCCTGAGGAAGGGGTGGGAGAACATCTCCTCCCAGCCTGGCCAGGGAGCAAGCACCTGCTGGGCTTTTCCTCCCCTCTCCCCCGCTGGCAGCCAGGGGAAAAGGGGTTCAGCCGGCTGGGCTGCTCCCCCGTGGTGGCAGAGGCTCCTGGAGGCCTGGCTGGGCCTGGCCCGGCCGCATGATGTTACCTGGTGGCTCACCAAGAGAAAAGAGGGAGGCTCCAGTACATTCTCAGCTTTATATGGGTATTACCAAAAGTCGCATTCTCTTTTCTCAGTGGTTAAACCACATGGCAATAGCTAAGAACTGGCTCCTGATAGGTCTGTCTTTTCCAAAGAAATTCAGAGGTCCTAACTGAAACCAAACTGTGTTAACCTATGACAACATCCCTTAATATGATGTCTGTACTCTTGTGATTCTATCTAGGACACAGTTTCCCATACCATGTCTGAAAGAGTGCACTGTGGATTCAGGTTCGGCTTACTATCAACCAGGGCACTTTTTATCATTACATGATGAAAGTCTGTAATATTCCATGTAGTGTAAATTTCTACGTTTCTTGCCAGACGAGCAAGACTCCAGGATTACACTGCATGTATCATCACTGGAACAGAAAAAAAACACACTTTCAAGGTGTGACTGAGATACTGTCAATAAGCTTCATTTGAATTTGCATTCTATCTACTTATTTCTGTTTCTCTCACATGGAAACTGGTATTCTACTCTTGTACCTCATCCATTCTACTTCTTTATTTTTCTGGCACTGAATGATGTACACAGAAGAGAGATGCACCTAGGAGTAAGTTTCCAGGATTTTACATTCCCTGTTCATAGTGTTAATAAGAATTGAAGTACCAGTGTAAAAAAACATCAAACCACTTTTCCTAGTGACTCACCCCAGTGATTTTAACCTTCTGGAAATCCAAAGGTCTACACATATTTAAAAACAGTAGGCAGTTATGTCTACAGAAAAAGTAAAGTAATAAATATGTTTAACTAAAAAATTACATTTTATTAAAATTAATTTTTATTATCAAATAAATTTTAATAAATTTCAATAAATTTTATTATAAAAATTAAATTTTATTAAAAATAAATTAAAATTAAATTAAATCTGCTGTTTCTTACATGATCATATAAAAGTGCATGTAATTGTAGATGTTTTGGAATGCACTGAAAGTTTGACTATTTCCTCAGAATATAACTCTATTTAAGAAAGTATTTATAAATGGATTCTGGAATATAATTCATATTTTCTGAATATATATGCATTATTATTTGCACAGGGTTTACAATTTATATCATCAGGGACCAAACAAGCAATTGAATAAAATCTCTGAAGTTATAATATTGTGTTTAACACAAATGTACATCCAACCCTCCCTGCAAGAAATGAATTGAAATGTCATGCTGTAAGTTTTCACAATACAGGAGACTGATTATTCAGATTTCAATTTTTAAAAGAGACAACTAGAGTACAATCATATCTACAGTAATTCATCATTTCATATGACAAAGCCTATGTCAACAAACTTAAAAATAATTCTTATGGTTTTTATGGTTTTATTTTTAAGGGCAATATAGAAGTTCTACAAAGTATTTAGTTGAATTACTGTAAAAGGTATAATACTGCTTAATTGACAACTGTATTTAAATATCTATACATGAATATACTGTCCTATGTTTTTTTCAAAACTCCAGTTTTTGGCTTAAGATTCACTATGCTGTGGGACAAATTACCCTTCAAATCAACTCATTTGAATTATTTGGCAAGTAGACCTAAAATTTACACCTCATTCTGATCAAAAAGTGTGTAATGCAGTGAAAACAGTACTTTGAACAATCAAATTCCTTGAGCAATACTATTATGCATTGATCCTTTTTAATATTTAACAAAATAATTGTATAGAGGATTAATTGTAGATGGTTTTACTGTGAGTTGATAGGGATGTAATCTGAGTAGAGGAGAAACAGTCTTTATGCCTTATTTATTTTTACTTTTGCATTAGTGTTACTGGACACTTTTTCTTAATTACATCAAAAAATTTACAGTGGAAAGCACATATTGCAGTAACTTTCACTTTGAATGGTTCTACACTTCTACAGCACCAACATAACTAGGAATTCTAATTTCAGTTAATGATTGGGCTCATTAACGAAGAAAGAAAAAAAAAACAAAAAGTAAACCCTGTATTTTTCATTTTAAAACACAGCATACGATTATATTGGCTTTAGTCCCAACCCAGTTCTGATTACCTAAAAACAAATGTATTAGAAACTGTATCTAGTACAGTAAATCTATAATACTCCTTTTGTGTGTAAACAGTTTTGTTAAAGGATTAAAACACTTCTGACATAAAAAGAACCCCCCTTTAATATTGCTCCTAGCATTTTATTAAAAATTAAGCACAAATAAAGAATGATTCAATGTAGTTTTTCCTCTTGGTTTTAGTTGTTTGTGCTTTTGTTTTGCAGTGTAGATTTCATTAGCAAAAGTATGTTGGCTAGGTTACTTGTTTGTTGGGGTTTTTTTGTTTGGTTGGTTGGTTTTTGTTGTTTTTGTAAACAATTCCTGTTCCCTAAGTAGAAAACCCATAAAAAGTAAGTAGTAAAGTAATTGTCTATAGTAAAAATAAAATACTAATTAGTTTTTAATTTTAAAAAGCAATGTAAAAACACATTGTGTATCTATTGCATTCATGATTGTTCTGCAGGCTTTCCACAAGTTTTCCAAGAAAAATAAAAACAAATTTGTATTCTTTATGCAGGACTACTTTAAGATTTGGACGTTCCCAGCTTACTTTAAGTTTTGTAAGTCCTCCGTGAGTAATAATTTAAAAAGTGCCGACAGTCAAATGAAGTACCAAAACTATTCCAAGTGGTTAATAAAATTAGTTAGATTTGGTTGGCAGCTGACGCTTAAAAGCTGTCCCAGTTTTGAGATATGTTTTTTCTTACTGAAGACGTATTGATGAGATCCATATACTCTGCTAGGCAAGCACCCAGCCACTCTCACTTCCTCCTCTCAACAGAACAAGGAAAAAAACTAAGGTGGAAAAACTTGTGGGCTGGGACAAGGACCAGGAGGCCACTTAGCAATTACCTTCAAGTGCAGCACTGACTAAAAATTCTGGGAAAATTAATGTTGTCTATAATTAAAAAAAAACCACCCCAACA
>VWYO01016434.1:38097-82635 GCA_013400275.1 Rhadina sibilatrix | reverse complement strand
TGGGTCAGAAAAAGGGTTTTTCCCACACCTGTGGCTCAGCCATGACACACGCAGGTGTTCCTGTGACAAAAACAAGGTGGTGGCACTCCCACAGCTGCATTTTCTGTCCCTGAGACAACAGAAGCAGTGATGGACAACCCCACAAAAAGCTGGATTGTCCGCAGCTCCCAGCTGTGGTTGGCAGGGCTCTGCTCCCTGCTTGGAGCTCCATCCATGGCCTGGCTGTGTCCTGCTGAGGCCTGGTGGGAGGGACAGCAGCAGGAGGACACTCTGCAGTGCTGCCCCAACAACTTCCCTGGGGAGGAAACCCAACAAAACCCCGCAATCCTGGTGTAGGGCCACATTTTCTTCCCCTGAAGCCAGATCCCAAGGGGTGGTGTGGGTGGCATGGAGCAGCAATGGCCATGCTCCTCTCTGCACTGGCACTGTGCATTATGTACAGCTGAACGTGGTCTGGACATAAAAAAAAGTTCTTGAATTAAAGAGAAAACACAACAAAAGCCCTACAGATAAACATTTCATTCCGAATTTGCTGTCTTGTTATGTGTTCAAAAAATTATCCCTTCATTTTCATTAGTTCAATTGAAAACAAGCTTAGTGTGTGAGAAAGAGAAATGAAAACAGGCCTTTCATGGTTTCCTTTTACCATGTGCAGGTCTTCCAAGATATTACTGTAAGTCAGAATGCTTTTCTGAGTGTTTAATGTGTGCATATCCTATGTATATCTGTGCAGGAAATTTAAAGGCAGGTGCCTATTACAGGTTCCATAGGTGATGTCATAACGAAATGACAGAATATCAGCAGTTTGTGGTGCAGGCAAATTTATTTTGATCAGCTTTGCTGTTCAAGGAACGTGATGCATTTTAATCCCTGTGATCTATTCTGAATTGTAAGAGTATTTTGAACAAATACTTGTTTAATTTGGAAAGGAATGCTTGCCCTTCTTTTACACGTGTTGACCAGCCTCCTACTGTCCGCACTCCTTCAGAATTTGGCTGAAATCTGCCAACGATACAATTCAAAGGTGGAGCTCAAATATTTAAATTTTGAGCTGAAACGAGCTTTTCAGCTTTGTTAAAACTGTTTACAGATAGTGGAACAGTGTGCTTTGCACATCCTTCCTTTGTTGGAGGGATGGCAAAGTGGGTCCTGTTTGGCCACATTCATGAGAAGCTGAGCGTTGGAGCTCCAAACCTGCAAGGACATGTGCACATGCTTAACTTTAAGCAGAGTGGTGAGTTTGTTTGAAGTCAGTAATGTGCCTCGTGTAGAACATTAATTACCTGCAATAAGCTTTTGTTGGAGCTCTGTGTTCCTGTCAATCTCCCTGCGTTTCCCACTGCATGAGCTCGGCCTTGCTAACCCCTGACTGGTTCTGGTGGAGGAAAACACTTTATTTTCTGTGTTGCCTTCTGTAGTAAAACCAGGGTTTTCTTTCTGGAAATTGTCATATCATATGCTTTTGGAAAGGCTCGTGCTATTTGGCCACGGAAGTCTTTGGGACTAATCAGTGTGTGTTAAATGCAGTTTTATGAAGTCGCCCAATGTGTCGTGAATATTGCAGGCAGTATTTTGCTTTCAAAGAAATACTGCAGTAAAAATAACTAATAGTGGGATCTTCGTCTTGGTGTTCCTTTTGTTACATACTCTGTTCTAGTGAATGACTAGGAAAAAAGGGGGTTTTTGTTTTTTGTTTTGCCTGGAGTCAAACAGGAGCATGCTGGTTAAAGGGATTCTGTGGGGGCTGGAGAGGGCCTGAGGGAACTCGGAGAGACATCTACCACCAGCAGCTTGTCTGTTCTAGCTAATTATAGCTGGGGTACTGTTTACTTTAGTGGTGTACTCCTTATTTATTAGTTACTTGGTTACTGCTTGCCTTCAAGTTACAGGCTGGCAGCCAGTTCCTGCAGGGGAGGTGCAATAGGGAGGGAAGGGCATCAGGCAGAACTGCAGCTCCCCGACCTTGGCAAGATTTCTTCAGCTGCTGGAGTTTGGGGGTTTTTTAATACTGGCAACCTGAGAGACAGTCAAAAAGAGAAGCAGAGAAGTTAAAAAATAGCGACAACTTTAAGAATTTTTTTACCATCTAGAAGGACTGTGGTGGTAAAATGATCATGAGTGTCTCCATGACTTGTAAGTCAGACTTGGGTTTTTTCCCTCCTCTCCTCCTGTCTTTGGAGAAAAATCTCACGTTTTTGGCCTATATGAAGTTACAGTGATTTGCATGAAATTATAGTCTATAGCTTTTTAACCGGGATGAGTTTGTGGGATTCTGGAGTTAGTTTCACAGGGTAGTTTTTTTAATGAGTTACAGATCACTTTTCCAAGCATGACTGAATATACACACAGACATTTCACAGTGTTAGCTAAAACTAAGTTAAATTATTACAAAACTTGGGGATGGAAACCATAGGTCACTTAAGAGTCCCAGTCCTTAACAGAGTTCTGGGCTGTTGAACCACTTGGGGAACTCTTACCCTACCTCACCCTCCAACTTCTCTGAGGAGCTTTGAGCTGGCCTGTGGATGAGGTGTCTGAAGGAGGTAGTGCAGTAGACCTATTTTCATTGGCTTTTGTTACTCTGTTTGTAGTATTCTTGGTATAATAATTATCTCAGCAAAGAACAGCAGTGTTGTATGGGAAGGCAAATAAGGAGAATGATGAGGTTTTCTGCAGCTGTGTTTGAAAAAGTAGAAGGTATCATCGATAGTGATTGTTGTGCTATAGCAGCATGAAAATAGTGTTGGCCTATGCTATTATTTTATCAAGAAAAGGGATAATTCTCCAGTCTTTTCAAGCATGAGACTCTCTTGCAAAGATGGAAGCCTAACAAGAGCTGAACTTCTACATGATGCACCAATTACTGAACAATTTAGAGGAAGCTCTGCCAAGAGAATGAGCAAAAAGTTCCATAAAAAAAGGCAAAGTTTCTATCTCCAAAGGAGAAAGCAAGGAATACAAGGAGCACAACAGGTTAAGCAGCCTTGGCCAAAGAAGTGAGTACCCCTAGGCAGACCAGCATCGCTAATCAGTGGCAGTGGTATGAGCTCTGAGGGGAGGGAAATTCAGGCTGGTGCTCTCATGTAACATTAAAAAGGACAAGCAGTCTGTCAGGGGAAACAGTCATTGGTGTGGGATTTCTTCTCTTGATCAAAAAGACAGCAGCACTGCAGCCTGCTTTATCTATAGGGGAGGTGTTGGCAGAGGGCATTTTTTTCCAGGCCATATCACTGGCCTGTGATAGGTTTTTCCTAATCCATAAAAGAAGCCCCTTGCATTTCTCTCTTTTGCAGGCTTTTGTTAATCCCTTGGTTTTCACTTTTTATTTTGTTTTCATTTTTATGCTATGACAGTTTTTTAAAAAGCCACTTTCAGAGACATCTTTACAAAGCAAAAAATGAGCTGCGCGTAATGAACTTGAAAGATGTGCCTGGTGCTTGTCTCCAAAGCCAAAATTACTTTTCTCATCTCTGTAAGTAATTTTTATGAACAGCATCCAGTTTCAGTACCTTGAAGCTCAATTAAAGAAGGGAAGGGGAAACAAAGTGTACTCTGCACAAGCTTGCCTCCTGCCCCTGGACACCATTGGCAGCCTGACACTGATAGGTGTGTTGCATTTTGGTAAAACTTAGGTTGCCACAAAATTCTTCTAGCAGAATTTTTTTATCTTCAGCTGTGTAGCTACAGTGAGATGGGATAAATTTGATGCTGCTGTTGAGTAGCTTTTACCTTACTAAGTAACAGAACAATGGAGAACTTTGGGTATTGCTCCCTGGTGTTCTTGTCAGCTGTGCGGGTAGTCAAAGCAATAATAATTTGCCAGTGATGTTAAGAGCAAACATACATCAAGATTTCAAGTATTCTTTTCATAATATTTCTTAAATAACTTAGAACCAATATGGAAGGGTTTCCAGAAGAAAATGAGAAGGTAGGTTTTCTCCCTCGAAAGAAATAAATAAAAATTGCATCTTTGGAAGTACTTGACATTGTGTCTTATGTCTGGATTGAGAATCCAGAAGAAGAAATATTTTATTTACTTCAAGAGGTATTATGAGCCTGAATCTTCAATTAATTGGTTTTTAATATTGTGAAATGTTCCTTATTTTAAGGAGCTTAACTGTACTGGGAGATATTCTGTGGCTTCTCCTGGTTGAGGACAAGAAGTAGTACAACAAATGATTTGATTCCACCACAGATCGTTCATTTTCAGTTTTGAGTGTCCAAATCACTTAAGCAATAGTTCATTATTTTAGGAAATTCCCAGTGGAGTCCATCTGGAGTAAGATCTTAACGTAGAGGCTACAGTCAGCTGTTTGTCCTAACTCTGGTCTCTCTGTAATCAGATCTTGAGGTGTACCTTGTGTATTTCAGTGTGGTGTCTGCCCAGTCTGCAGCAATTAGTGGAAATTACAAATGTTTAATGAGCATTTTCATGCTTTTCAGTTGATATTGTTGATAGGTACTGAAGACTCCAATGTTCCAAGTGTCCACAGAATTCTCTACCTTGATCTATTTTGTGGCCCATGAGTAGATATTATTCACATGTAGTATTTATTTTAGCTACAGTGATTAATACGTCAGTTTGACCTATTGGGGTTTCTTTTCTACAGTGCCATATATAAAAGAATGTAATGTAATCCATAATTCAGCTTGTGCAGCCTGTGTTGGGCTGTAAATCCTGGTTGGTCTGCAGTCAAATGCATTTCTTATATTAGCTCTACTGGGATACAAGGTTTTGTGGGCTTCATACAACTTCTAAAAAGTTATATATTGCCTTTTATCCTGGTGGTGATGAAGACCAATTACTTTTTAACATAATTTTCTGTATTTCTGCCCTTACTCTCTAGGTATTATATACAGCTGTGGTAAATTTATTAAGTTGTACTGAGTGTGTGGGTGGGAGATAGCAATGCTGTGTTTCTTCTTGTGTAACCGTTTTTCCAACTACGTATTCTACAAAATTAGATTTTTGATTGTCATATTTAAATTATGAATTTAACGTAAGCCTTCTAATTTCAAAATAATTTTTAATGAGGCGGTATCATCTGTTAACTTCTGAGTTACTTAACTAGTGCATATACTGAGATTCATTGTTTTTTAAATTAAATGTGTAATTCTATAAACCTTAATGATAGTTATAGTTTTTAAGAGTAAGTAGCTCCTTTATGAAAACTTCAGATTTGTGTTGAAATTCTGATACAAGTTCTCTCCAGAAGAAGACCCAAGAGCAGCTCATGGGTAGCTTTTTGTGCCCTACCTCTGCCCTCTCCCTGCCCAGACAAGGGCAGTGCCCTNCCCAAAGGCACTGCCTGGCTCTGCTGGGATGGGTGTCCCAGTGATGCCCTGAGCCCTGTCCCTGCCCAAAGGCACTGCCTGGCTCTGCTGGGATGGGTGTCCCATCAATGCCCTGAGCCCTGTCCCTGCCCAGACAAGGGCAGTGTCCCAGCTCTGCTGGGATGGGTGTCCCAGTGATGCCCTGAGCCCTGTCCCTGCCCAAAGGCACTGCCTGGCTCTGCTGGGATGGGTGTCCCATTGGTGCCCTGAGCCCTGTCCCTGCCCAAAGGCATTCCCTGGCTCTGCTGGGATGGGTGTCCCATCAGGGGACACCTCGAGCTGTGTCCCATTAACCCCTGAGCTGCTCCCACTCTGCTTGCACCACAGCCACCCCGACCCCCAGCTCCAGAGTGCCTCTCAGAGCAAACCCTGCACCTGCCCAGGCTGTCCCTTTGGTGGGAATTGTTCTGCCAGCTCTGGTAACAGGACACTTCTGGCTGGCTGTGCCCGATTGTCCTGACGTTTGGAGAACAGATCCATGAGAAGCATGTCATGTTGACAGAGCACTACAACAGTCATACTTTGTCTCAGTTGATGGGGGAATTGCAGCACACAGGGTAATTCGTGTTGACAGTAAGAACTTGCAGATAGGCAGCCTAAAATGGTGAAATCATTATAGAAATTTATTTAACTGGTTGAACGGCCATAGCAGATTGGTTAAGCCAGCTAAATCCAAAGACTGTGAGGGAGGTTTCTGGTCTGCTGCTTTTTATTTTTTTTTTAAGATTAATTTTTGGTTGGTTTATATGTATCTTTGGAACAGGTATTTTTAAGCCTTTGAATATTTATACTAATAACAAGGTTAATAGTAATTGATAAAATATTAAGTATATATTTTCATCCCTTTTCAGACATACAAAAGTTTTGTTTTCATGGTTAAATTTTGAGGAAAAATGTTGAAAAGAAGGCAGTCATATAATTAAAAATAAATCCATTGAATTTTTCTTTACATTTCATTCTCTTTAGAAGAACGTGTTAGCAATTCAGCGAATAACATAGTTTCACGACTTCTAATTAATTCACAAAACATTTTTCAAATACTTTTTATTCTGTGCTTTTAAATCTCTTATCTGTGACAAAAATCAGAGTTTTGTTTACAGAAATTGGATAAAGATGAGGAGCTGCCTTAAGTGCTCTTTATTAAAGAACCTATTTTTGAGTTTCATTTCCTTTCTTTTCCTTTAGGAGTGAGGTTTTGCAAGCTGATCTGATACTTTTCCCACAACCACAGCAAATTCTTCTGCTAGGTATTAGCTGCAGCATTATTTTGCCTAATTAAAAGAGAGATGTGAAAACCTGGGTCCCTAAGTGTAATGCGAGGGCATCCCTAAGTGAAGAACAGGAGCGATGACATTTTGTCACTGCATTTTGTTTGCAGGCAGTGCCAGCTCCTTTTGCCTAAGTGTGACAGTCTAAGCTGTCTTCCTGCAGTTTTTGTTCACACAGGATGATGGTGGGTTTGAATGAGACAGGGAAGCCTGTTGGTCTGGCAATATTTGTAGTGCATTATTATTTTTCTCCAAAGCACCTGATTCCACAGCCAACCCTGCGTATTTATTATTACAGGCAATTGGCTCTGAGAAAGAGACCTGGGAGCACCTTCTCTTCTTGACTTTAACCAAACCCTAACCAGTCACCTACATTTATACATTTCCTTAGAACTTAATTTCAACAAGTTTTAGTCATACCCTCTAGGATCTCCATAATACAATTCTGTAGGTACAGCAAATTCTTTAAATCGCCGTTAGCAGCAGAGCACACAGGCATGTTACAGACTAAGCACGAGAGACCTAAGTCTGTAGAGAGATATATGCTTTGAGTATTATCCATATTAAAAAAGAGATATCCCAAACTTTGCATTTAAAAATACTTCTCTGAAGTGTCTCCTTTAGTGTAAATGCTGATGTGTGTTGGCATTAAACAGTTGTGTGGAGAGCGCTCCGTAGCCCGGTAGGGTGGGAATTCTTCCATTGTCAGTCTGGCTCTGCTTCCATCTGTGGCTTACTCTAGCTGGCTTTATCTCCTGTGCTCTTATCTTGTTCATTGCTATTCATAACCCATACTTTGTGAAGATGGGCCTTTATTCATAAGAAAAATTTGCCAAGTTCCTTGTTCCTTTATGTAAAGGAACAATAAATACTATTTGAACATGTATACCTTTGATTTGTTTTCATTCTCAGTTTAATTATGCAGTGTGTATTTTAGACACATATGCCAGATTCTTGTCTTACATTAATTTGCCTTTGCACGTTAACAAGCACAAAAGGCAGGCAGGCAAAAGCAGAATTGCTGTCTAGGTACCATCTCTGTGCTGTGGTGATAGGCCTGCTTTAGGAGAAGGTAATAGCCAGGTGGGTCTCAGCTTCTGGATCATTTAAGGAGATTTTCTCCAAATAATGTAGAGGATGAAAACCTGGCAAGTTGTCAGCCGTGTGAGAAAAGAGATCTCTGACATTTGTCTCCACTCCTCTCTTCTCCTTTTGTTCCCCAAACTCCTGCTGTGTTCAGCTGGGGAGAAAAAGGCTGATGGTGTAGTTAGGTCGTGGTAGCAAGTGGAGAGCATAAGGTGTGGTTTTCAGTATTTCTGGCAACTGGTATAAATCCTGTCAGCTGGAACTGGTGTGTTCCAAACCTCTTCCTGTAGTTTTTCAGGCCGTGGAGTTGAGCTGAGCTACGTGATAGTGAGGGAGAAGTAATTACTAAGAATTCTCAAAGCAAATGGAAGTGCATGGATCTGGGATTGATGTTCTGATACGCTGCTACACAGGTACTGTTTAAGGTTACCACTTCTGATTGAAGTCTCTTTTCCCTTTGTATGAAAGCAGCATAATTAATCAGGCTGTAATGAATTCAGTTACTGCTAGTTTGTCACCTGAAGAGAGAAGTTACCAAAGCAGGCTGAAATCCAACTGAAAATATGGTCAGGGTTAGTATTTAGTATTTAAAGAGCTCTTCTAACATGTGTGGTACCTTGTGGTTAGGCTGGGAAACGTGTGTTGTATGGTTTGAAATAAACCTCTGAAAATAAGTGAAAGATGATACGAAATCCTCCTGCAAATTTTAAATGAAAAAAATACTGTTCTACAGTGCATTTTACAGGCTGGCAAGGGAGCGTGTCATTCTAGATAAGGAGTTTGCAGCTCTGAATGTTATCTGATATGCATATTTAGTTTTGTCTTTATTAACAAAAATCTCAGATTGTTTCAGTATGAAAGTTGTGTCAGGTACAGTCTATGCCCTCAAAATCAAGAATCACCAAACAAACCAATGTTTTGGCTTGTAGTTTAAGTTGTTACTCTTGGCACTTACAAGCATTATTTGAACAAAGGTGATGGTTTTGGTGCTGTGCACATTTTAAGTTACCGTTACTGTTTGTGCTGTTTTCAGATGTCAGTGATGTTTGAATCCTGTCTGCAGTACAGTAGGAAAAACCCATGGGTGTGTTTGTTGAAAAATAAAAATAAAAATCAGGCGCTAGGCACTGCTTTATTTGTTTAGGTGATTTTAAAAATGCTTTTTATTTTATATTACTGACAGAGATGATAGTTCAGCAGTGCCTGTTTTCTAGGGCTTCAGAAGGAGCAGTGCAAGGGCTGCTCTGGTCTCCATCATGTGAGTGATTGAGGAGGTCACTGCCATGGGCTGGGGCAGAGGATCTGTGCAAGGGCAAACTCAGCTGGGCTGTGGTGGCCCATGTGAGCAGGGTGTGGGCTGGGGCTGGCCCTGCCCCAGTGGATGGGGGCGGATCTGCAGGATAATGACTTCAGCAGGGGGCACCGGGGAGCAGCTGGGGGGCACAAAGCCCTTCATCAGCACAGCTGGATCCACAGCAAACATCTGTCTGTACTCTTAGACTCGACACTTCTGTTAATACTGGGGGCTGTATTTGCATTTGTTAGATTATTTTGGTAACAGTACTTTCCCGTCTCTAGTGTTCCATTTCTTTCCATAATCCCCTCTCACAGCAAAATCAGTATTGGCAATTCAGAAGAAGCAGAACAATTACTTTCATGTAAGCCTTTAACAATTATTAACTTTCCTATACTTTCCCAGCGATGGTTATGTGTGTAAGTCTCAGTAAAGAGCAGCTGTGGAATGAAAATAAAGGAATTACAGGAAGAAGCTGTTCAGTTGTGCTGAGATTGCCATCAAAGAGCTGTGTGCAAACTCCCTCCTTGGCGGGCAGAGCTGAGGAGGAGCAGTCCATGTGCTCATACTCCCAGGATATTTCAGCCATGAAGCTCCTCTCTGTGCCTGTGAGGAAGTGAATGGATGATGGGAGGGCAGGATATTTGAATTTACAGGCCAATGCACACTTGACCATAACTGAGTTGATTATAAACATTCTTTAGTAATTTAATGGCAACATAAAGAACGCAGGGAGGAGAAGCTTGCATTCAAAAAAAGGGGTGTTGGAAAGGAGCAGTCTTGGTATCTGTGAAGCTTCCCTGCTTACTCTTATTCATGTCTTTCCCTTTTCTTATATGTTCCCTATATGCTTCAGCAAAACAAATCTTGTAAACATTTGCTGGGTTTTGGCATAGAATAATAAAGCAGACAAGTGTCACATGAATGATTGTGACACTTGTACAAATGTCTGTGAGCTCAAACAAGACAGGCAAATTATGTTTTGACCCATTAACTATAGCTGTCTTAGGTAGAAAAAAAATGCTAGTTTTATCTAAATACTGAACTCAAGCATCCACTTCGGACTTAAAAATTTTGCAGGATCATAGCCTTGAAGATGAATAGTTTGCATGTTAAAAGCATGTCAGGATGCATCATCGTTCCGTCTGGGGTTTACTGAGAAATCACACTTTGGAGTGCATGGCAGGCAGGAAAATCAAGCTGGGTGTTTTGATTCCCTTTCGTACTGATACAGACCATCCTTTTGCCATTCCTACTTAATCATAACACTGTGGAAAAGAGAATGATGAAGACTTTGGGTATGTCACTCTTTGGCACTGTCAACTTCCCCGATTTCCCCTCAGCTTGTCGTAGTGTCAGGATGCTGGGGTGGCAGTAAGGAGTTCTCTACAACGTGGTAATGACATCTGACT
The DNA here is from genome assembly GCA_013400275.1 of Rhadina sibilatrix. Classification (NCBI taxonomy): domain Eukaryota; kingdom Metazoa; phylum Chordata; class Aves; order Passeriformes; family Phylloscopidae; genus Rhadina; species Rhadina sibilatrix. Next base: position 72,241 of record VWYO01016434.1, on the reverse strand, counting down.
CCCCATAAATGAATGTGGGGTACCCTGGTTGTGGGACTCGGATGCCATGCTGCAAATAATTTGTTTTGTCATTTTTTGAGGTTGAAAAATTTTAAATTTTGATGAGTTTTTTTATAAAAACTCCTGGACGGTGTAAATTTAGCCGTGTCTCAAAATAATTCCAATTTATCATTATTTCCTTTCTAGTGTAGGTGTTTCTGTAGTTACATACCCCCTTGAAGCTTGATACCACGTGAATTTTTTCAGCCAGCTCCCTGTAGCCTTTTGCTAGAAGGATCATTCAATACTTGTGTGTTGCAGTGGCTCAAGATTCTTACCCTCTGCCTTTGTTCCTGTCTTCTTCCTTACATGTTCCTTAGCTTAGCTTTCCTTGTACATTCTTAGCTTTCTCCACATAAGGAAAAAAAAAAAATTAAATCAAGACAAATTATTTTAGTGCTGGAGTTAATTTTTCAGATTTGAGACCTCACTTGGGGAACAGTTTTTAAAAATTGTATTAGTGTTAATGAATTCTCTGCTGCTTGGTTTTGGTTGTGTAGTTGATAATGTGATAGTACGTAATGCATCTGAGGAATTTTGGACAAAGAATGAAAGTTTTAAGTATTCTCTTAATTTGAGCATTCTTATGAGTCCTCAACGTGCAACCTTTTATTAACGAGAATATTTTGGAACAAGATGAGCAGTCTGTGGCAAGCAATAAACAGATTGAATGCACGTTTGTGTAGACCTCCTTAATGGGAACGAGGAAATGAGGTTGGATGTGCTTAGCTAGGAGATAAAAAGCCCATCTAAGTTAAAAGGCTTAATAGGAGTAAAAAAGTGAGACACAGTTTTAGACTGAAATGAGAGTGAAGACTTGGCAGATTAGATTTGCCTTAAGTCTATGATAGTTAAAATAACCCCATTTAAAATTTTGAAACTGTAATTTACATGTTCCTTTATTATTATTCAGATTAATACTAAAAGGGCAGAAGTCATCCAAGGAACTTATGCATTAATTTTCATCCCTTTTGCTACTTTGCAAATTTGTTGCAAAATATTTTTCTAGTACCTTGAATTTTGTTGCAATTTTTTGTTTTGACAAGTTTTCTTTCTGACTGTCTATTAATGCTGCTGAGAAATAAAGATGCTTTTACAAAATGCTTTCAAGCACAAAAGGAGATGGTTTTCAAGAGATTATTTTACATATTTACATATTTTACCTTAAGCATTTTGTAGTCACTGCCTACTGGTGAATGTATCAGATTTTTACACACACTTTCAAAATGAACCAGTTTTGCTTCTAAGCCATTGCAAAGGGAGGAAATGAATTCTAACTTTTTTCACTTCATTTTCACATCCTCACATTTCCTTATTTCACATGGTTTAAAACAAAATGCCTCCAGCATTATTTTTCCTTTCTCAAGAGCAAAGTGAATGTGACTTTTCTAAGGGGGTCACAGGATGCCTCTGAGGCCTGTGGGTGTTACTGGACTGCTGCCTGCTTTCAGCTTAACTGAAGGGCTTGTCATAGTTTTCATCTCCTAAGAAATTAGCCCTAGGTGCTGGCCAGAAGCGGGAGAAGGCAGCATTATGAGTCCCACGCTGGTTATTTCCCACTGACATCAAATCCTGAGGTTTTTAAATTAATCCTACACAAAGACAACCCTTCATTTTGGTGCCAGTTGGAAATTAGACTGCAATAATGACCTTTTAAAGATGTCTAGTTGTTCAGATAACCCCCTGTTGAAAGCTGGAGGTGGCTGCTGCACCCCGTGCTGACGAGACGTTCCCCAGCGGCGGCGGGGCCCGTGGAGGTGCCGGGGAGCCCTGGCCAGTGCCCTGACCTGTGTGGCCACCAGCCCTGACACCCAGAGCTCCCTGAGCCCCACAGCTCCGGCCAGGGGCACACAAAGGCTCTTTATGGAGTTGAGAGGCACATTAGTTACAGGCTTGCACAAAGGGGACCCACTTGGCCATCAGAAGAAGTGAATTCTTGGCTGTGAGTGTGCACTGAAAGCACACCTTCCAGCGCTCTGACTCCGGCTGGCGACTGGGAAAGCTTGGGAAAGGGGCTATTAACAAACTGCTCATGTAAACAAGAAAGTGATTTAATGCATGCTACCCCCAAGTGTGAAGTGGAAACTGGCCCAGTAGAAAATGGGAAGCATGGAAGAGGTCTGAATAATATACAGGGGATTTTTGTCTGTTGGAATAAATAGAAATTCGTGTTGGTCCTAAACTAAAATTACTCACCTTTTCACCTTGGGGTTTTGCATCATAAGCCTGCGTGAATTTACCATGTGCAGAACTGTCTCTCATTACTAGTAATAAATAGGTATGAAGCTGGAGATGGTACCTCTTTCTAGTCCAAATAGATGTGTGTAAACAAAGGCAAGAAACTATATCTGTGACAAATTATTTTGGTAACCATTACCCTTAGCGATTGTTTTTCTACATTTAAATGATGAAAAAAAAAATTATCATCATACTTTGTTTTTGTTAAAAGGAGATCTGTGGTTTTTACTTGTAAGAATTGACTGCCTTTTTTTTTTTTTTTTTTTTGAGAGAGAGTTTTTTTAGTTTGGCAATGCTCAAAGGTGGTTCCAACTGTAGAGAGTAACTTTGATTGCTGAGACAAATTTGATTATGATTTCAGCTATACGTGATATATGAAAATTTCAGCTGTTTAACCAGCATCAGTGGTATGTTTTCCTTTGAAAACTGGAGTAGGTCCAGTAGAAAAGAGCATTTTTAATCTGTTGAAATACTCCACCTTTGACTATTCAGTTATATTTTAGTTCTATTCATCAAAAATAAAAAAAATCTTCATTAAACATTTTATTATTTGATGGTGTACTCCACCATCTGCTGCCATGATGCACACAACTCTTGTTTTGAGAAATGTACTGTGAAATCTTTGTTTGAATCTGTAGATTTTGAAAATGCACAATATCCAGACATTTAAGCTTTCCTTTTTTAACCCTTAGCACTGTTAGAGATTTCAAGAGCTTCTTTACAGCATTTCATAAATGAAGTGTTTATCAAAACACAAACGTAAGAAAAATACCATTTGTATGTTGTATTTTTCTTTTGTGTATTAAAATAGTGGGATTACTTGCTTGATCACTTAGGGAGGCAGTAGAAAACCCAATCTCTTATTTTATGATCATTTCTCTTCTTTAATACATTTCACCTAGTTTAGAAGTATGGATCAGAAACTCGCAAGGAAAACTGATGCCCTTTCCTGCAGCTAAATTAACAGGAATCACGTGGAAAACAATCTGAGCCTTGTATGAAAAGGGGAGCCATTAAAATTAGCCCTAAGCTATGGACTGCACCCAATATCACTAGAACTGCACTCACTGCAGATGTGGAGGCTGGCTCTCAGGCAAACTGAGCTGTGTTGTATAGCTACAATTAAAATCAACTCCTCTGCCAAAAAATAAAAGGGAGGAGGGTAGAAGGAGAACATCAAAGACAGATTGAAATGTGTAGTTAGTAATAAGAGTGGTCTCCTCTTGAACCAAGCCCTGCAGCGATTCATGGCCCCCTTGTTAATGAGAAATTTTGACCTCTGGTTTGTAAGTTAAACTTGTAATCCCAGCTAATGAAGTAAATCAATCCCAACTTCAGTCTGTTGTTCCCATTTTTCTCTCCGCAGTGTGTCTGGGAGTTAGTATCCAGGTCTACAAATACAGTTTGGGGGGGAAAAAATTATTCTGCTGCTGTGGAACTTCTGTTTTGCAGATTCACTTACACATAGCTAAAGCAGGCAGATTATTTTAATTTGTCTGTGTACTTGTAAAATGTCCTGTTGGTTTTGGGTGTTTGTGACATTTAAATAATAGTTAACATTTTAAAAGGGAAGCTGGATTTGTAACTATCCAAAAATATTCTTCTCCAACAGGTTTAAGCTTTAGAGGTGTAGATTGATGTGAAATTATTTGAGGAGCCTTATTTTAATTCTTGCTATATATTCAAGAGGATACTCGTGATAGTTTTGTGTCAGAAAAAGTCTTCCACTGCAGTCTCAATTCTAAGAGAAAACATTCACTAGCAATAAAATGAATGCAAAGCAAAGATGCCAATTCTCATAATGTGTGGATCATCCTTTGAAATACACACTTTTGTGTCTTGTGAGCCACCGAGTGACAAAAAACCCAAATCCAGCCCAAAAGCCCTGGTAAAGCCTCTGAGCTGATTCTGTGTCACACCATGTTATTAAGGAATCTGTAAGAGATCAGCAGCTGATATAAAAGGAGGTGAAGTCTTTTTGGCAAAAATAAGGAGATGTCAGATTCATAATGTGATCCCTTAAAAGGATAACCAGCTGGAGACAAAAAAAGGACTTGTAGTTGCTTTGTTAATGACACAGACCATTTTTTGTTGTGATATGTTTCACTCCAGAGAGAGTTTCTACATTATTTTGTGGCTATTTAGTGCTACAGACACTGTTTACAAGGGCAGCATCTCCCAGACTAAATGTATTTTTCTAAATGAAGGGTACACATGCTCCCTCTTGCTGCATCTCTGCTCTCCCTGCAGCTGTAGCCTGGAGTGGTGCAGAGTTTTGGCTGCCAAGTTTTTGGCCCTTAAATATTAGTTTTTCATATCCATATTCCTGCAGTTCGGTCAACAAACCTTACCCCATATTACAACCTTTTGTAGATGCCATGCATTTTGGTTTCTGTCATGGAGAGGGAACAAATGACCACACGCTGCTGATTTTTATGCAGTTTTATTATAGGAAAGAGTAATTTTTTGCAGCAGTGAAGTCGGGGTCTCTGGGGACTGCCCCAGTTGAGCAGCTGTTTTTCCTGGGCTGAGCCCGGTGGTGCTGTGGTTTGGTTACCTCGGGGGCCAGGCCTGGCCTCTTCTTTCTGCAAGGAGGAGCTGTATTATTTTTATGTCCTTGAAAGAGGATGATCCCTGCCTGGATTTGATGACTTGCTGCCTGAAAGGCACAGTGATTTCCTCGGGGCAGGCAATGGTCAGGGGCTGTTGGTGTGCCCAGAGGGATGTGTCCCCCCAGGCAGGGACACAAGGCTCCTGCAGAGCTCCAGGGAATGACCTGTCAGCAGCAGGTGACACCTGGCCCTTGTCTGCCCCTCGTTGAATGATGGGCACTGGGAGCCCTGGGAATGGGAGATTGAACCAAACCTGCAGAAAAAGCCCCTTTGTAACTCACTGAAAGCTGTTCTGAAGCTGTGCCTTGCAGTGACAGCCCCTGAGTAAGCTCCTTTCAGCCTTTCTGAGAAAAGCAAAGCACCTGAACTGTGGGTCTGAAAAAAGAGCCGGGTGAGCAGAAGGTTCTGGAATCAGTTGTAGAATGGTTTGGGTTGGAAGGGACCTGAAAGATCACCTGGAGCTTTTGCAGAGGACCCACGAGTTGTGGAGGGTGAGATGCAAGAGGCATCTCCTGAGGAAAGGGAGGAAGAGTTTTTCTGTAAAGGAACAAAATATTAATGCAGTCCAAATATAGAGATTATATCCCCTAATAAGTTTTAGCCTGTAATGTATATTTTTCCTAAGGATCAAATGTAGTGGAAATTTTCATTACTCAGAGTTCCTCTGTATCTAGAGGGACTATAAGTTTATAAGTAACACATTAAGTGTTACCTGTGATCTTCAAAGTACACATGAAGGGCTGGATTAGACTGTATACTGTTTTTGTTTATGATAATACTGCACAGCCTTTAACATTACCTGTATTATTCTTTGAAGATGCTCGTGATAATGATTTGAAGCTGGTTGCCTTATACTGTGCATTATAAGTAAGACTTTATAATAACCTACTTTTTGTCTCGCCAAATTTAAAAGAAGCTTTGTTAATTGTGACAACAAGTGGAAAAACACAGCAGCAGATCTGTTCTCAAGTGATATACCTTAGTATATGGAGGATCCTGTTGTGAAGAACTTCGAAAATAATCATGGTTTATTAGCTGCACAGTCTTTCCCCCTTTGTTTCTATTCATTTAATTTAAAGTGAAACAACTCAGCATGCAAAACTAAAATTAGCTGCAAAAAAAGGTGTAAGTGAATAAACAGGCAAATCCATTAGAGTCGATGGGTTATTGGATCCCTTGCCATTGCTCAGATGGCGGCCTATTAAAAGTGGTAATGTCTGCCTCCAGCATGGCCCAGGGGCACCAAGAAGGCCAAGACAGGCATATTTCACATGCATCAGACACAAGAATTAAATAGACCAATGTTCCCTAAAAGACTGAAGTACATCTCTTTCTGACGTTCATCTCGGGCAAAAATTCATTGATCTCAGTATGTCCCTTGGCAATTATAAAATATTAAATCCAAGTCACACTTTTCTAGTTGGCTTAATTTTTTTCTCTATTCACAGCTTTCTATTTGATCAATTTTAACAAGTTAGGAATAGCATCTAATAATAAAATAAAACTGCAGAGTGGAAAAAGTTTGTTCATTTCACATTCTTATATTTTTATATTTCGTTTTTAGACCGGCCCCTCATTTGATTGTGTTTTAAATAAATGTGCACACTAAATAGATGAAAAGAATATATATTTATACACTCAAAACCCCCTCCATGTTCTTCCTTGAATTAGCAGTTTCTTTATAAAGCTAGTTATTTCTATGTGGCCATACTATTGCAGTGAAATCTGTATTTTAAAACTAAATCTGTGTAGTTAATCAGCATCATTTTTCCTAGTGTCAGACAGTAATTATTTCTGCTTCATGTTTCTCTTATGTCAGGCTGGAAAATATAATCTTGGTGGAATCTTAGTTCTGAATTAGTACTTACATGAGTGTTTTTGTTTGTTTGAACTGAAATTTGGATTTGTTTGTGTAAACACCAGTCAAGCAAAATGAAAAATAACCTTTCAGAACCTGTATCTGCCTTGATACAAATGTGGAGATTGTAACATTCATTACAGCAGAATGAATGTCTTTGCTGATCAGAGAATACCATGGGGAGATTTTTTTCCATCCAGGCATTCTACCTGTTGTGTTTGCTCCTTCCCTTCCTGCTTGGGACTCTCATCTGGCTGGCACATCACAGCCTTCCATTCCTTCCATGAGCTCTTTGCCCAACAGCTGGAAGCAGTCTTGGCTGAAAAGATGTCAGGAGGAATGCTCAAAGTCTTGGTTGGCTTTCAAGAAATGCCAGTTTTGATAATTTACTATCAGCAAAATTACCCCATCGAAAGGCAGGGGAGGCTAATCAGTGGGGCCTTAAATTTTCAGAAAAGCAAAGTAAAGGATTTTGCTTAACATTTTGCTAACAAGACCCTGTTGCCATATCACTTTGTTTTTTGATACACCTAAGTTGTTTTTTGCTAACAGAAAAACAATTTTGAGTGTTAATGAGATGGAGGAAGAAGAAAAAGAGAGCGTGGCTGCCAGTGTAGCTCCTTCAGCACCAAGGGAGAGAAATCAGCCTGCTGCCCCAGGTGCCCAGTGTTAGACATGGACAGGTGGGGTCTCTGGTTCTGAGCTGTCTCCACTGAATTTCTAACCTGGAATTCCACCTGAAATTCTAACCTGGAATTCTACCTGAAATTCTAACCTGAATTTGTAACCATGTCCCTGGACCCCGAGCCCAGCAGGGTCAGAGCAGGGTTCCTGGCTGCTCCTGGCTGTGCTCACTGTCCCCAGCACACATTTATCCCCTTGCCACGAGGACCAGCTCACTCCCGTGGCTGCACTGAGAGCCTTGGCAGGACAAGGAGGATGTAGCACAGCTTTATCATCTCTGCTCTGGGGGTTGTCTTGATTGTTTTTATTTTGTTGCTGGTGGTGTTGGATTGGAAACTGTGCCTGTCCCTTGCTGTCTCTTTGCACAGTGAATATTTTAAGAGGGCTCATTTCCAGATGGACCTTAAAGGTGAATAGTTACCAGCTGACCAGCATCCATCTCTCCTGCCCGAGACTAACAGAGGTGTAGGTATGATCTGAAATTCAGGAAACACAGGAACACTCTACAGGTCACACAGAATCCCACTGGTTGTTGATATTTTTTTTTTTCCTTTTTCATAGCAGTTGTGATCCAGGTGTTTAAAAGTCACTTCAGAGCAATGTTACTCACATACTGAGGCTTGAAAAATGCAGATATAATTTTCCCTCTTTAAAATTAATTTTTATATATTCTGGAAGAGCCACATTTTGAAGAAAGTCTATCTATAATATGGCCTAGACTGAAATGTTTGTGTATATCTCTCCCTGTACATGTGCACATATAGATGTATATATGTGCTTATAAAATAATTTTTGATTATGTATCTGATTTATTATCAGCCCTTTCACATAACATTATAGGCTGCCTCAAACATGGCTGAGAAAATAAAATGGGAAGAGTTGTGTTCTGTTGGATGATTATGGGTTGCTGGGGTAAATGGACTCTTTGCAAGCAGCATTAACTACTTGTTGGTGTTCTGGGTGGTGGTGGTTTCTTGGGCAGCCAGCACACCTTTATGACCAACCAAAGTTTAATTTCCATTTCTTACCTTATGGGCTGGCACATTATGTATTATTTATTAAAGCCATGATTCTAATTGATGTTTTGTCTTAGTACGTTGGATTCAGAGAGCACTTCTTGTTCAAAATACTGTTTCCTTTATTGAGTCCCTGCTGCCATCAACCATACACTCTCAGTCTCATGCTATTTGTCTCATCTGCCCCAAACATAATTCTTGCCTGTTTCTTTGAATTTTTAAATTGCAAAACTGGGTTTGCTTTTGAAATCCACTTAAAATTCTGTATTTCAAAATGAGACAAAGTAAGATGATTTATGCCTATTCTGAATATTTCCATGACTTTACATGATATGAAAACCTGCTCTTCCCAACTAGCAGTTTTATTTTATTCTACAGAAATAAATATAGCTGTTCTTATTTTTTTTTTTAATTCTTCAAACATAAATTAATGATAGTTTAATCAGTTTTCTGGCTGTTTACATTTTTTTTCTAGTCGGTTCTGCATAATGATATTTTTGTACATTATATTATGATATAAAAGTAAAATTAATAGCTGTAAAAAGTGACAGGATTCTGCTGTAAGGATGTGCAATATTGTTTATTAAAATTACACTGTTTAAAGAACATTTTACTGAACTTCGTTTTTCTTGAACTGCATACTAATTTTAAAGGTCAGTGTGGTTAGTTACCATAGTAGTGACCTAAAAATAACCTTTCCAGTGTACCTGTATATTTCTGATCTGTAGTGTTAGCATTCAGAAATGTTCTTTCCCTTAGAGTTTCAGCAGCTAAATAAGTTGCAACCCCTTCAGCTATACTCATAAAAATTTGCTTCCAGACAACATGGTCTGTTTATTGTGTAATAATCGAAATGGCACTAAATTGCAATGATTGCTGAACACTTAGGAATTGCATTAACCACTTAACTGCTAAACTATTTTCCATTTTCTTCCTCACTGTGAAGTATTATATTGATTTTCCTCTTAGTTAGAGCTGCTTACTCCACCTCTGAGATGAACAGAATATTTTAGTAGCCTCGTACACTGTCATATTTTGAGTCAATCAGCAGTGACCTTGGCAAAGAATTTCCTGGAGATTTTTTAAAAAGCTATCAAGCAGAATAGCTTTGTGTGCAGCCATGTGTCCTTACAGAAAACAGAGGGAAACACAAAAACGTCTCTGCTAAGTGAGTTTATTAGTACATTATATGGAGGATTAAATCTTTCTCTTCCCCTCTATGCTGGATGGGTTATTTCCTGTTACTTTTAATACATTGCTGCTAAGACAAATTGGTGAATAGTTATGAGGCCTCAGCCAGGGACTTAATCGAAGCCTGTAATATGGTGCTGGGAGTGTAATTAAAAATCTAAATACAGTGGTAAGTGAAGGATTTTAGTAGTGCCCTTGTGTTCTTGGGGGCTGTTGATGATTTTTTTTTTGTTTTCTGGCTATTGTTTGTTGACTGAGGCAAAACCCAGGCATTATAGCAGTGTCAAACTTCAAAGCTCCATGGAGATGGTTAGCTAAACTAGTTGTGTTGCCAAATATTTTACTTTCAAATTGATTTCCTTTTTCTCTCAAAGGTTTATAGAGTTAAATTCCGATCCTTTTTCTTTCTGAGAAAACTTGTCAGAAAAAGCAGAGGGGTTTTGATTTGCGTTTTTTTGGGGGGGGGATTTTTTTTTTTTTTTCCCCCCCTAAGCAGAACCTTTCTGGAATCTTGCTGCAAAAAAAAAAAAGCAGTGTTGGGGGGGAAAGGCTGATACAGGTAAGGAAGAGTTAACTAGAAATGGAGCGGGGATGCTGGGGGGCAGCAGTGCTGCAGAACATAGCAGTGTTCGTGCGAAGGCAAGTCATTTCCCGAAACACTGCAGACACATGGCCCGAGGCGGTCTAAAACCTTTGGAGACCAAAATGGCTCGCAGGAGTTAGAAGTAATAAGGTGTTTTTCCCTTCTTTCTCCTTCACTGAAATTCTGTGAGGTTGCTATGCATTACCAAGGAACAATGCCACTATTTTTGTGTTTTATATGGGTATTAAGATCCATTACAATTTGACATTTTTAAGATTGGTTATCCTGTAGTTTGGTGTTAAATTGAAGTTGTTTGTTTTGAATTTAATTCTTTCATTTTTCAAAGGAAAAAAAGGCAGCGCTGCTGTGCTGATAGCTTGCTGAAGTATGCCAGGATTTGATGTTTGAATTTAATGCTGGCTATCCCAAACTATAGGCAAAATTATCTGTAAAAGAAGTCTTGGATTTTATATTTCTTTTAATATTTTTTTTTAAAGTCTGAAAGGTGCTTTCTGGCTAGCTTTTCCCAATCAGGTTGTAGAAGATACTGCACATCTAATATCTTCAAGGCATGCAGTTTCTGGGATTATTTTTAACACTGTGTTACACACCCAAGTCGTACTGTGCTTAATGCAACCTGCTTATGATTATTATAACCCTGCATGTTTGCAGCAGCTAAATAAACTCCACATCAAATAAATTACTGCAGAAACGTTATTAGGCCAGCAGCAATGTTAAGGACATCTGTTAACTCTTTTTTCAAATGCCCTGTCCTTAGTGTTTATCCTAAGCATTTATGTTGTTAATTACTACTTAAGTACACGAAGTAGTGTTCAGACAGAGCAGTGAGGAGCAGCTGAGGAGGATGAGACAGGTTCATGTCCCAGGAATGGCACAGTGGCATGCCTGTAGCTGACTGATTCGGGGTGAGCAGTGGTAAATCGGCACAGATTGATAGATTTCCATCGGGGTGCTTCCAGCAGTGGCCACTGCTCCAGCCAGCGAGGCCTCCCCTCAATCAGCAAGGCAGAGTCTGAGCAGCTTTCCCCATTCAGGCCCTAAAAGTCTACGTTGTTATTAGAGCTGGTGAAAAAAAGAAAAAAAAAAAAAAAAAAAAAGATTGCTATGAAACTTCCTCTGTCAAAATACATTTTTGTCAAAGATAAAATGTTTAGCAAAAATACATCTGTTTCAAAAACATATTTGTCAAGAAGGTTTCTCAGCTCCGAGATGACATTTCTAGTGAGAAAGTGAGTCTATTGCTGAGTGGTTGCAGCCCAGATCTAGGAGATGAAAGATGAATAGTGCCTTAACCACTGGGCTGACAAGTCTCTCTGCCACTCATGTTTGTTATAATGCAGGATGAAAACATTGTTGAGAATTGAAATGTTTTCCAGCTTAGTCGTTATTATAAGGTTAAAACATTACACACTAGAACCTAATTCATAGTTCTTTTAAGTATCAATACTTTACATTTGAAATTCACCTGAGACCGGGTGTTTTGCCAGCTGGCGCCACAAGTGGTCCAGGGCTCATCTTCATTTGTAATTCAGTGAATGGCAGATACCTGATCATGAAAACAAACAGGATGCTGTTTTTCAAAGGTGGGATGGAACTTGGAGAGCAGCTCTGGTAAATTAAAACAAACAAGCAATAATAAGAGGACCTGCTGCAATTCTCTAAAGATAGTGTCTAAAAAGTTTCTGTTGGGAATTTTGCCAGAATAACTGAGAGCTTTTCATCAGCATGACAGAAAAAATAGATGCAAAGTAAGGAATACTCCATAACTGTGTTTTGTTTCTGTCATCTGAGCAACGTCTGATTTTCAAATTACAGTCTTGCCTCTGAACGAGATTGAGGTAAACCTGTAGTATACACTGTGAGTATTTCCAGTTCAGGTGTTTTCCTTGCAGTTCAGTGCTGGCTCATTGCAGTGTGGCTGTGGAGGCTCACAGCTGCAAGGAACCTCTCTTTCAGCGATTCACCTGCAGCCAGGCTGAGCAGACAAAGGCAGGGCTGAGTGCCTGCAGAGCCCAAGGTCCAGGCTGCAGGATGGCTCCTTTCCTTTCTCTCCTTCCCCTTGGCCACCCCAGATGCCCGAGGAGGTGTTGGCCCTGCCCGGTGCCTCTCCCGTGGCAGACATCCCCACAGGTGCTGCCCACAGCCTCTCAGATAAGATCATGGCTTGGCCAGCATTGGCTCTTGGGCCGATGAATTATGCAGCTGGGGTAATTAGATGGTTTTGTTCTGTGAATCAGGATTATGCTCCTGGGGTGCCACCTAGGAAAGTCTGTGAAACTGCATAATAAAAAAAGTCATTTTTATGCAGAGGTGGAAATATTTTGAATGCAAAGGAGAATTGGTGGGGGAGGGCAGAGCCGATGTCCTCCTGTATTTGGGGGGAGAGAATTGAAGTCCAGTTGTTAACCATGAGGGCTACTACAGCTCCCTTGCATGGTGGGAGAGGAGGGAGGGTGGAGGAAGAGGCTATTTCAGTGTAAACTCCAAAAGAAACAAAGTGCTACTCTCTTCCCCCAAGCAGAGCCATGGAATATAGATCCATTTGTGTGGTTGGAAAACTCGTGTGGCATTATATATTTAGGGACTCTGTATATTTGTATAGGCACTATATACTATCTGTGTAATAGGACCCAGCTTACAATTAAAGTCAATATTCCTTAATTAAACCATAGATTCCATGACATTCTTCAGCTGTGTGTTTTGGAAGACATTTGAGGTAACAGACTAGTATGTAGTTTTGACTTCTCTAACCTCCATGCCTTATGTTTGTGCCTCAAGATAACATTGAATAACATATTTAAACTGCTCATGTGTGAAAAAGCAAAATTATATCTCACGAACTGATTTCTTCACACATTCAAAAAATCGAATTTCCCTTTTGTTCAGATACTAAACAGGAATCCAAAAGGAAGCAACCAGCGTTTGTACACAAGATGTGGTATTCAAAATGGAGAAGATACAAATACTTTTAATGAGAAGGCATTATACTGATTATAAAAGTTGAATAATTTTACAGAGATATTATTTTACAAATGTAGTTTTCATTGTGTGGGCATTACAGTCTGGTTCAGTTGATAATGAGTCAGAGAAGTTTACTGAGCTGTTATGATTTACTGTTTTGAGTTGAATATGGATATTGTAAAATAGTAATCGGTGATAATCATACTTGGTTCTTTCTTCAATTGCATCATCCATAAGGACTGGTATTGTCAAGTACTACAGTAAAAAATAGAGGGGCATATTCTTGTGGCTGTGATTAGTAAATATTAAAAGTATATTTTTGTTTTCCATATGTCTGTGTGTACGTAGTAGTTTTGCATGGATATGTATAAATTATACCAAAGCCACAGTCTTTCATGGATTTTAATTACTATGTAGCTATTTTTGAAGTTTTTGTAGATGAAGCAGACTTCAAATTTGAAGGCAGTCCACCAGATGAGCTGTTCTAGCTGGAATTAGAGCTTACTTTCAAATTCCAACATCTATATGAAATAGAACTTGATGACATGAGATGCAAGTCTTAAAAGTAATACAAAATAAAACAATAAAACACCGAAACAAAACAAAAACCCTACAGCCCAAACAAAACACAAACCCAACAAACCCTAATAGTAATAAAAGTTTCAAATGTCTTCTCTCAGCTTACAGAATCTGTCCAGTTTCCTGAACTTTGGATAGAACTTAGATTTATTGCAATAAAATTAAAATTCTATTGTTCACTGTGATGCTCCTGTTTGGGTTTTATGGGTACACAGAGTAGCAAGGCAGTAAGGGATTATAAGTGATGGTGCTGTTTGTGGAAAAACTGAATTAGGCCCATAGTGGGAGGTGGTTAGACAGGGACAGGCCTGAAGTTTGCTCCTGGAAAGGATGGAATCTGGAATCTGCTGTAGTCCCACTGAAGGGCATGCCCTTTTCTAAATAGGAGCATAAAGGAAACAAAGTGCTTTGCAAATGGGTATGTAAAGGATACAGCAGGATCTTGAGCAATATTTTTCAGAATGAAGAATGTTCCAGTTACTGATTTATCTTTCTCACTGAAAAAAAAAAAAAAAAAAAAAAAAAAAAAAAAAAAAAAAAAAAAAAAAAAAAAAAAAAAAAAAAAAAAAAGGCCTGTAGCTCTGAAGGCATAATTTGTTTAAGACCCTGGCCAAATGAAGTCACCTGGGGAGCAGTGGAGGCTCCTGAAGAGCAGGCTATGATCTGGCCGTGCATTTTGCTGCAATTTAATTTTAAAAGAGTAAGTAGAAGCCAAGATCTAAGAGCTGTGGCAGTTAACGGGAAAAGCTGATCTGGGATTATTGAGGTTAGAGTTCAGCTAGAACAGATGGTAAAATAGTTATAACCTACTGTACCATATGTTGCTGCTGCACGCGTTCAGGTAGCACATTATGTGTACAGCGTGGAAGGATCAAGGATCCTAGCACAGATTTGTGGAAAGACCAAAAAGGAGCTTGAAAAATTTGATTTCATCATTTCAGGTCAGGTTAATGAGAAGGATGCAGTTTGTTAAACCAAACACCAGAACTCACTGTTCCAAAATTAGGTGTAACACATAACTGCAATCTTTTCTAATTCCCAAAAACAAAAATGAAGCTTGTGTTTCAGGGAGTCTGTTTTTGGCGAGTTAGACTTGAATTTCTGGGTATTGAATTCTGGTATTTCTTGAAGTATTTCAAGAAAAAGAACAAATTCACAGCACTTGAATTCAGACCATTAAAAACGGGTTACAGTTTGATTTATGATTTTTGTAACAGGGGCCAGATTCAAAAGAGCATGCTGTCTGATTGAGGTGCCAACGAAATGATAAATTTCCCACTGGAAACAACTGGAGCTTCACTGGGTTAGAGTGTGTCAGAAAACCTGACTGCTGATCTGTAATCCCCACTGCTAGTACTCAGGCGCTTTTTGAGGAATCTGATGTGATGCCATGAATACAGGAGGG
Organism: Rhadina sibilatrix; assembly: GCA_013400275.1. Classification (NCBI taxonomy): domain Eukaryota; kingdom Metazoa; phylum Chordata; class Aves; order Passeriformes; family Phylloscopidae; genus Rhadina; species Rhadina sibilatrix. The sequence goes on along the minus strand of VWYO01016434.1, from coordinate 57,054 downwards.
TAGAAGACAAGAAAGAGAAAAAAGGGTTAATCAAGTCAGAAGTACTGAGAGAAGAAGTGGAATAGTAGCAAAGAAGAAAAATGAAGGCAGAGAGTTGTGATTTGGAGTGGTGCTAAAGAGCCTCTGGGCTTGAGATTCATCTCGCATTTTATAATGCTCATGTTGTGTTGTATCATAATGCACTTGCTCCTACTGGAGCTGCTCTGCCTCCCCTCCTACTGCCAATGGTAAAAATAGGCCAGTAGCACCATTCCATGCAATGGAGCACACTGGGAATTCCAGGCTGTTGTTTCCCTTGGCTCTGTAATTACTGCAGTAATCCCCTCAGTGTGTGCTCAGTGCTTGCCTGCCTGGGTGCCCTCTCCCAGCATCTGCTCCGTTCTCACGTTGCTGCCCTGGCTTGTTGTGCCAGCCCCGCTGCCTTTTGTTTAACTTAGCCAAAAACACCACATCACCAGCCTCTGCTTTGAGCCAATACTTCGGTAAAGGTTTTTCTTTTCGTAGTTGCAGCCTTCTTTTAAATTTAATATTCAGGTTTATTTTGTTTTGGGAGTAATTAGATCTGATAGACTTGTCAGTTTATACATTGGTTACTGTCAATAGTCAGGACCCATCTGTAAGAGCTCTTCAGTAGGTATCAGATGGTTGATTAGATGGTTTTGTGTCTGGCTTAGACTTATTTCTGTAATATATTTTAAGGTCTGTTTTAATTAGAGTTGTTTGTAGTGGAGCACTTGATTTTGACTACCTGATTTTTAATTTATTTTAAATAATTAATAACTAATTAAATAATTAATAACTGGGGGTGGTTTTAATAAAGGAAAGGTGGCGATAGTTGTGACATTTACTTGTTAAATCTTTTCTTGAGGTAGTCTGAGTGGTGTTCAAATCTATCAGCATAGTAAAAATGAAAAGCTATAGATAACTAAGAGTAGAGCTTTAACATCTGAAAAAAAAATGGTTTTCTGGATCACTCTGTCTCCTCCATGGTCATCTATAGACTGAAGACATTTATTCTTTATAGATACTGATATGGATTGCCCAGTCATTTGCTACAGCAAGATAGAGTTGATTAAAGAATCTTTTGGAAAGGTTTTGTGATGCATTTAATCCCACTGTTTATGCAGTGAGGTAGATCTGGGACAATGTGAAAGGGTTAACTTTACCCTTAGACAAGGATGTTTGGGTTTTTTCAAATAGCTCAGTTTGAAACTTAAGGTTTGTTCTTTGTTGTTGGCTGTGTTGAATGTAAGTGTCTTTAAAGGATTGGTTGCTTGCTTTGTGGTGAAATGGGCTGGAGGATGATAAGGATTTGGGAATTTGTGAAGTAAGAGGGGATTACAAGGTTTCTAAAGTGTAGAGCAAAGTTGAAATTGTCAGTAATGTGTTTATAAATTAAGATGATCCATCCAGTTGTTACTCAAGGCTTGACTATCCTTTTTTGTCTAATAATGGAGGGAGAAGAAAAACCTGGCTTGACATTTAGAGGTTAGAGGACAGTATGAAGCAGAGGGTTGGTTTTGGAAGTTATGGGGCAGATTAGGTAGGCAGAGCAATCAGAAGTGGTGGAGACATGCAGATCACCAAGTGGGCCTGCTTTGAGTCCTGGAGAAGTGATGCTGGTGTGGGAGAGAGACAGGAAGGTGGAAAAGGACTTGAGAAAGAGCATGATGGAAACAGCAGTCCCTGTGCAGGGGACTCACTTCATAGTGTGGAAGGGAAGCAGTGCAGCTAGTGGGGTTTGCTTAGGGTTACTCCTGTCTGTAGGAATTTGTTTCCTTTTGGGAGCCTTTTTTCTGAGAGCTCTTTGTGCCAATCTAAGTTTTTAAGATGTTTTCGGAACAAGCGAACCACTAACTTGAAAAGAGCCAAGAGTGAGACTTAGCTGTAAGAAATGTGAAGAAATCAAGAACTGAATGGCTGAATGATCTGGTAACTTCTCCCTGCTGGACTCTGTAATTTCTCCCTAATGTCTGAAATGCACCAGCCTTAATTATATTCCATGAAATTCGCAGTAACAGAGTGTTAGCTGTCTTCCACCTTTTATTTACAAATGTTAATGTCTTGTTTCCTGCACGCTGGACTGTGTTCTGGCAATGTGCTTATCCTGCAAGCTGAAGGTATTAGCATTTAGGGCTTAATTTTATTGCCACTCAATCCAGAGATAACTACGTTGCCTGCTTTATTTTGGTTTGTAAGGGCCCTGCACTACCCTCAATCCACAGAGGAGCCTGTGGTAATTACAAGGAAAGGTTTAGATCACTGTTCAGAGAGAGTGACTAATCCACCAGCAGATTTTACACAGGAATAAAGTCCTAAGGAGCTGGTAGATCTGCGGGTATTTCTGTCCTTTGTTTGGCAACTGGTGCATAATGTCCCTTGATTGGCACTTGCACAGTTGCTGGGAGTGAGCAGGATGGCCAACAGCTGGAAACACAATTATTATAAAGTCTGGGTGTTATACATCATAATTAGGCTTAAGAACAGAAAGTCAGCTGAGATGAATGAGGGCAATTCATGCTCTCAAGAGCTGAGAAAGTGATTTTGTGTTTAAGATTGGGATACTTTTCTCTCTGCCTCCTGCCCATGCCCCTCCCATGGCAGGGCTGGCAGCTGTGTGGTCCCTGGGTCTCAGCTGGACCTGATGCAGTGGGAGTGCTGACTGCTCCTCACCAAAACCTGCTGTCAGCCAGCCTGCTCCCCCACAGTGGTTCTGCTCATTGTCTTCAGTAAGAGACAGGCCAAAAAGCAGCCTTTACTGTAGAGCAATTATGTATCTTTTAATTAGATATTGAAACAACTAAATTTTACGGTTATATGTGTCTAGAGATTGATGACTGTCAAGAGTATTTTAATTATTTTATATTTCTGATTTAATGAAAGTCACAGTCATACAGGTTAGAAAGGGAAGGGCCACCCACTATGTAAAACTGAGATAGTTTCAAACTAATATCGAGGATATTAGAAAAAAATCAGATGGGAATTAAATATGTCTCAAGGAAAATGTGAGTCCTGCAAGCTGGGCTATAGGGCTTCTCCCAAAGTTGGTTTGATGTTTCTTGACTCCCAGTGTAAGAAAGTGCAGGGATGTACAGAGTGACTAGGCTGGAGCAATGGAGGCAAGTCCTTAAAAAAACCTCAACAAAACAATAGAAAACAAGGAAAAAACCCCTATGTTAATATTGAAAGATGAGAAGGGTATAAGCACCACAATGCTTGAAAAATAGCAATAAAAAACTTCGGCAGGATTAGTATTTCAAAGGGAGCAGCACTTGATTAAACATTTGGAAAGCATGCGAGGAGAAACATTCCAAGCAAAATGAAAATACACGTGTATGATGGAAACAGGATGAAGAGAATATTCCACTGATAATTACCACGGCAAGAATGCAGCCCAAACTTAAGAATTCTTAATCAGGTAAAATTGTCATTGCTTTTAAGTCCAAGTAAGGCAGTGGGTTGTGCTGAGTATGAGATGCTTGTGGATAAAGATGTTGGCTCTGAAGAGCAGGTTCATGAACAAAGGCAATGAGAAGACCCAGAGCTTGCACCACCAGCCCGTTGTGGGTGTGCTGCAAGGAGCTGGGGGATACAAGGTACTGTGTTCTTATCAGACACCAGATGGGCAGTGGGGGTACCAAAAGATCTTGGAGAGGTCAAAGGTCTCTGCAGAATGCAGAGCTTCTCTCAAAAACCTGAGTCTTTCTGCCTCATATCAATGCAGTGATTTTTCAGACACTGCATGGATACATTGAGTGAAATCTGCATGGATCAAGGAGTGAAAATTAGTTGCAGTCTGGTTCCTACTTAGAATGACCTGTTGAGGCCTGGGTACTGAACACCCATCTCTTGAGCAAGTAAATGTCATAGCCCAAAGCTGCCTTACACTTCATCTCATTATTTGTTGGCATTGGGGCAGACTCCTCTTCTTCCCAGATAGTGTCCCACTGAAATGCCTTATAGCCTGCTCTTTGCCCCTGCTCTCATTCAGCTGGGGGGAAATGCTGTCTTAGGGGGAGCAATAAATGGTGGATTGGAATAGATGCCCACTTCCCTCAGCTGCAAGAGTTTGGTTTGATGCTGCTTTACCAAGCAGGTTTTTTATTATAATAGCACTTGCATATGTGACTTGGTGTAATGTAATAAAGGCAAGGAGCAGGTACATATAAAATCTTCTGCTTGTAATGGCAGCCCATTTCTTTGGGTTCAAATAACATCAGGTAATTATAAACTGAAGCGATCACATCTGAGGGAAAAATTTTCACGGTATCCATGACTTAGTTTGATTTACCTTCCCCTTATTATTTCTTAATTTAAAAATTACTGCATGCTGTCTTTGAAATGTTGCAATTGTGTTGGTATTTGAAGTACTTGTAAGTACTTGTGCAAATCAGTTTTTCTGATGTTTGTCTGCAGGGCGAGGTGTGTGTTTATGTGCCCAGGGGAAAGGAGATGCATTTGCATCCAGGAGGGTGTAGCAAGGGAACGGGTGCCAAAACAGTCTGTAGGAACAGTTGCACTAAAATACTACACAGTAAAAATGTTGGCAAATGAAAATAACCAGGTTCTGAAGAAAGCCTGGAACTAATCCTCCCTGTAAATGCTGCTCATCTGAAGGCCTCAATGATAGCTTTTGGTGATGAATCTTTCTAAAGACACACTAGAGCCACCATGTTGCACATATGAAGATACACGGTATTTTTGTAGATATAATTATATTTCTTACAGTATTGTTAATCTTTGAGGTGCTGATGAACAGTTATTACACTTCTGTACTTTAGAGGCATCTTAATTTTAGGATGTTTCAGTGAAATGATTACTATTAGCCTCAGTAGGTATTGAATTAAACCCTAATTTATGTGGGACAGCTAATCATACATTGTATTATACCTGTTTTTCATGTGCCTCTCAGCCAAAGATCTAATAACATTTTATGCAAGTAAAAACATAATTGCTGCAGAATATCTCCAGCATGTTTCTTGTGATTCAAGACCTCTTATTCAAAAGAGCAGACTAATAGATACCTTATCTTCCTGCTCCTCTGCAGTGCATGCAGCTTGCAGAGACAAAATTCCTGGTGTATTTTACTCTATAGCTGGGCTTTGAATTGTTGCTGAATGATTCCCACTTTCAGACTTTGGCTTGAAGTGGAGTCTGCCACAAGGATGTGCCATGTAGCCTGGGAAGAAACCCAGCGGATCTTTTATCATTATTGCCTTGTCTCTGGCTCACAGAGAAGCAATAGCCGCAGATCAAGACTCTGTTCAAAGCAGAGATGTCAGCACTGAATTGTTTTCTGGTGAAGGAAGGATGGATAAAATATTAAATGCAATCTTCTGCTTGCCCTTATCTTTCTGTTCCCTGGCAGGAATATTGTACTGTATTTCCATGGTTCTGTAATTCGAAGTTGAAGGGATGCGGGTTTGTGAAGAAAAAAACAAAACCAAACAATTAATTGTTCAACAGTAGAAATCATTGTTACATAAATAAGTGCAGATTGTATTACATTTGCTTTCTTCTGTGAAAGCACTTCTGTCTCGAGAGGGAACAGCCCATTTTTGGGACTTACACACTTCGATTTCCATCCACCTGCTGCTCTAACTATTGTAATTTAATTCACGAAGACACTACTACTTTGGGAGCAGTGGGTGAGTTTGCCCATTTTGGAATGAGATCATTTTGGAAGGGATGTGTCTGTCTGCCTCAGTCCCCTTTCTGAGCAGTCTTTAAACCTTTGGGCATCCTTAGGGATCAAACTGGGTGTTGGGGCCCAGCAGAAGGAGAGCAGAGGTAGGAGGAGGGAGCTTGAGATTTTCAGTCCCTGCAGCTCCTGTGGGAGCTGCTGGCTTGGGTCCAGCAAAGAGAAGCTGGCTGGGCTCTCAGGAGGAACAGGCTGCACCGTCACCTGGCTCGGGGCCACACGGCCCTGGGGGCTGAGGACACGTGGGGACCCACCTGTGTCACCTGAGCCTGGGACAGGAGCCCAGGTGGAGTAGCTCCAACACAGTTTTGAGATGGGTGAAGGTTGGAGAGGCAGGGGCATTTGGTGGTTGGTGAAGAGCACAGAGTGCTGCTCCTGGAGAGAGGAGAGATGGTGCACACGCTGGAGAGGAGCTGTGTTCACTGTGGTCAGCAGTGCCAGGGAACTGTCACACAAATGAGGCTTTGCTGGCCTCTCTGTGCACAGGGCTTGGTGTAGCCTCCCTGTCACTCAGAGGGGTTTGTTTCTGTGGCAGACTGTTGTATATTTAACTACTGACCTACCAAATCTTTGGTCAGTATTTTATTCTGAGCTGTTTGTATTTCCCTTTGCAAACAGCATGAGGAAAATCATGAAAATAGCAAACAGGCTGAGAAAGGTGGCCCAAATCTTGGGTCACATCTAACATAAATTCAGAATTGCTTCAAAGTGTGCATACTGAATGAGGAACTACTCAGATTCTTCTCAAGCCATTATTCCAAGCTAGGGAGCTTCCAGCAGTGGAATTGAGCTCCTCAGCCCAGCCCTGTTCTTTGGAATGCTGTGAGCTCTGTCCCCAGCAGCTCCCAGGGCTGAAGTGCAGTAGAGCTGCTCAGGCAGACAGGCTGTGACTGTCTCAGTGGGTCTGGGATTACAGGTTAACCAAGAGCACGGCACCATGGTGGGGTTACAAATTCCTGCCTGTGATTCTCCATGAATTGATTTTCTCTTCAGCCCCAGCTGGGAGCAGGAGCTGGGGGGAGTCTCAGGTGCTCCCCAGGCCCTGGAGCCCTGCAAGGAGAGCACAGCAGAATGTGTTTGCCCTCTGCTCTGTGCTGGGCTGTGGGAGGCAGTCCCCAGTGCCAGGTGTGTCACAAGAAAGGATTGAAGGGGAAGAGAGGCAGTGGGGACAGCAGAGGCTGGGAGGGAAGGGGACAGAAGTTCTCTGTAACTCGTGTTTGGAAGCAGTCTCAAAATGAAGAGGCAGAGAGTTCATATATAAATTACATGGGTTTTTTTCTGGTCTGGAACATCAGGAAGTTTTCCTGGAATTATAACTAGAAGTTCACTGATACAAAAACTGGTACTGATGTATATTTGAGTGTGTGGGATTTGGGAATAGCTTGTGTTTGGCAGGCCAGGAAATACAGGAGGTAAACAATTTGCAACCGTTTATTTTTTATTAGAGCTTTTATCTGTGTAACTGATTAGTTGCCATAGGTACAGACAATGCAGGGGCTTGCTTGGGTTGATGAAAAATCTGTCATGCTGATTAAAAAAGGGGGTTTTCTTGAGAAAATTTTGAAATACTTCAGTTCCACTATTCTTGGCCATTATTTTCAACTATACTTTAATTCATGTATGTAATTAAATAATTATGGCATTTAGGAGTCTACTTTTTTTTTTTTTATATAGCAGCTGCAGAATGATTTTGAGTACAATGCAGTACCAAAGCAAACTAGTTTTTAATTTAAATTAATGATCGTATTGACACTTATAAATTACTGTTCTGTCAGCTTTTACAGATGTGATTCTGTATTTCTAAAATAATTATTTTTCACCTTGTAAAACAACTCCCAATCATGATCATGTAACTGATGGGCTCCTGAGTGTGGTTAGAATGTGCACAGCCTGGTGCCATGTTCTGGTGCTGGTTAAGGATGTGCTCTTCCTTTGTTGAAGTTCAGTATCTCTAGTGATAAATGCAATGAATATGACTTGGCACATCTTCATTCCAGCTACTCTGTCCAAACAGCAGTTCCTTGCTGTAAATGTAACTCAGCTGACTCAAGAAATAGTTTTATATGAAGAAATTTTTTTTGAACTATGCAGCTTTTCTCTGACTGTTTGGCAAGTGTGTGTGGGATGCTCCCCGTCTGGAATGCTATGGACAGTGGTTTCTAGTGAGTTTAAAGTGGCCACATTCCTTACAAGTGTATTTGTCATAGGTCCTGTGGTCAGGTTGAATCTGAAATTAGTGCTGTGGGCAGGGGAGAGATGCACCATCAGAGAAACAGAGAAGAAGTAATTTTTGAGTCAGCTTGATTTAAAGTGAATACACACACAGTGGTTTCTTAAGGACTTAGAACCAGTGGGCACAGCCCTGGCAGAATGGGTGCATGGTCAGAGTGCAGGGAGAGGCAGGTCAAGGTGTTCCAACCTGTAGAAGACAGAGAGGGAGAGTTTAAATGATTTTGTTTCTTCAAGTAATGTGAAGTGTCTCTTGGGTTAAGGTCTGAACTGGAAGCACTGCTGAATACATGGACTATGCACATGTCTGGCTCCAGCATGGATGAGCAGCCCTTGCAGCTGCATCTCCTGTGAGCAGTGAGGTTCAGTGCTCCATCAATTAATTAACAAAAACTGCTCCATGCTGGAGAGCAGAATCCCTCCGCTCAAATGCTCGGGATGCCCAAAGGTTGTGGGCTCCTCCCTCTATTCCCTGCAAGCTGAGCCACATTCATTGCACTCCATTAAGCCTTTTGTGTTTGTGGTCACAGAACAGGCTTTGCCCCACTGTACCTGCTGTAATTGAAAAAGCAGGTAAGGGAGAAACAGTTGTGCAAGGAGTCACACTGACTGTGGTGGACAGAGGGAAACAGTGCCATGCCCTGCTCTCAGCAGACCATATATGTTTCCCCTACAACCTTTCAGTAGTAAAATTACCCTTAACTGTGTTCTCAATGTCTGGAGTCAAGATCCTAGAGTAAGTATGTCCTGGGGAAAGAAAGGTAGGTTTGAGCAGCAGTAAGTAAATTTGGAGTATTAAAAGTATTGAAATTTTTACTAGATGTCTTAAGAGGTTTGAAAAATAGCTTAAATCTTTTCAGAGATTAAAACCTATTTTTCTATGTTAGAACACTTTATTTTGCTACAAACCAATTGCAGTTAATAAAAACAATGGACTCCTATGGATGAAAAAAATGACTGAACATGTGTGTGCATCAGGTTTCAGTTTAAACTCCATGAGACTGCAAGGGCTGTAATTATGTCCTTTCCTTTTCTAAATATTCAGATCACTGAATTATATTTCAGATCACTGAATTATATTGAAATATTCAGATCACTGAATTATATTGAACACAATATTCAGTGTTCTCAGGCCCAGTTTAAGAATTTTCTCTCTATATACAAAGCCAGGATGAGGTATTCAGTGATTCAGTACCAATGAACCAATCAAAAAATATATAATTACTTAACACAGCCATCGAAACAAGTATGCTAATGCTTGTTTATCATCACCCAATGTCTGAGTCTTTGATTCCCCCATTTAATTTTTTGATTGTTTGCTGAGTATCTCCCCAAACAGAGCCCTTCTCTTCAGCAGGCCCAGAGCACAGACCTGGGTCCCCGTGGGGACTCCAGTCTGCCACTCACTCACCTGTTCCCAGTCCTTGGATGAGCAGCAGGACCCTGCACACATTTGATATATTAATGGCCTTACCCGCTGAAAATCATTTTGTTCTTAAAAGGTTCCTGAATTTAAACTGGTCAAAGAGTCTGCAGTGAACATGATTGTATCAGGATGGGTTTGTCCTGAGTTGTAAGTGAGCAAGGTTTAGCCTCACATGTTTGCACTTGAGGCCTTTATTCAGGTTAACTCGGTAAGACTCAGAAGAACAGAAAAAATAATAATAGTAAAAAAAAAAACACCCCAAAAAACTCATGTAATGTGTTCAGAATGAGGCTGATAACGATGCACAGAAGCTGTTGAAAAGGATCCAGCAGCTGAGAGGAGGGAGGCCCTGGCTGCTGCAGGCTCAGCTGTGTTGTTCTCTTGCAGGGCGTGGGGCTGTGTGGGGGCAGCCAGGCGGGGCTGGGCACGGGCTCCCCCCGGCAGTACCCCCGGCAGAAAATCACACGAGTCAACCTCAGGGACTTCATCTTCTACATGGAACAGGAGCGAGAAATGAGCCATTCCCTCCTGCTCTACCGAGCTCTGCTTAAATAAAGCCAACTGTTGTACTGATTGCTCCACAGAAGCTCAACTCGCATTGAAAGCTGTCATTTTAATGTGCCTTCTCTTTTTTTCAGAAGTCAATGTTCCAGTAATTTTGTTTTAGAAAATTGTCAGACACATGCAATAAATTCCCTTTATGTAAAAAAAAAAAAAATTATATATATATAAAAACCACAAAAAATGTGCAAAAGGTTTTAACATGTTAAGTCCACAAATAAAATCAGCATTGAAGTCTTGCTTCATTTGGCCGTTTTAGGTAAGGCTGAAGTAGCTGGTGTTGAAGTTACACAAATGCAATGGCTCACCTAAACCATCTCCTGGCCAGGCCTGGCACAGGTTCACCTGAGTGCTCACACAAGGTGCTGGGCTTGGTGTTTTTCAGTTTACTGGCACTGTCTCACTGACCATGGTGATACCTGTTGCTATTTAACTTGTAATGGCATTTTTTTGCACAGCCGAGAGACTAGCCACTGCACACTCCCACAAATTTTATATATTTAGGATTTTTGCTTTTACTGCACAGCTCATTTCCTGAGCCATTTGCTGAACCAAATCTTAAGTGTATGAAATCTGTGTGCAGGGTCTCAGCTGAGTTACCTTGACTTGCTTCCAGTTGTTTTCTAAATCTCATCAACCTTTTGCGCATTTGTAGCAGCTGGTTAGTAACAAGATTCAAAGTTGGGTTTTATTTTCTAAAAAAAAAAAAAAATGTTAATTTATTTATTGCAAAGAGTATGGTTTAATGGTGGTTTTAAAAGAGAATATTGTTCAGTAAAGATTTTAGAGTATTCTATATGGATTTTTAAAGTCACTGTAAAGGCTTTTTGGGGGCCGCTTCCGCTCCTGGAGCGGGGAGAGCAGGTGAGCCCCGGCAGCCCCGGTGCCACCTGCAGTGAGGACACCTTGGACACCTGGACCAAGGCTCCAGCCCGGAGAGGCTCCTGAGCAGGCACGTGGCTTTAAGCATAAGGAGCAGCTGTAAGTACCTAAAGGCAGGGGGGGGATGCCTTTTAAATGCTTTGCTGAAGCAGAATTTGGGCGCACACGGAAGCGGTATCAGTGTGAGCCCGAGACATGGGGATCGAGTAGGACACGAGCAGGCAGGGGGCACGAGCTGTGCTGCAGAGTTAACAGTGTTACAGTCACCACGGAAGGGAGACCTTTGCTTATTTATCTTCTCCGTTTTTACTATGTTATGCTTGCCACTTTTTTGAGGCAATATTTTTTTTTGATGGGAAACCATAGCGAAAGCACAAATAGAACTATTTGTCCAATAGTTTTAAAAACAAAGGTTTTAATTATTTTTTAAGGTTTATGAAAAGCAGAAGAAAATTTATACTGCTGCTATTTAGCCAAAAGATTATTCATAAGGTATTTAAGGCCAGGAAGTGTAAAGTTATGTTTTAAATGTATTGATAATTTGTACATATTGTTTATAAAGGCCTTGTGTTTATTAGAGTTACGTTATTTTGATGATTTCTGTACATACTGGTAAATACCCCCAATTTGTGTGAAAACATACTCCCTTATTTGTACTTATTTTGTAAAGAAATAAAACGATTTACTAAAGTAACACATCGAGTGACATACAGTATTAATTTATCAAACATGAATTTCACATTGTCTCGTAGTTCTTAAGCACTGGTCAGAAACATTTTGCATTAAAATATTAACAGAATACCCACAAACAAATATTAAAACCAAATACTTCAATGTTTTGTTGTGCTGATTCTTATCCTTTGTGAAACATCTAATAAAATTGTCAACAAACCTCGGTGCCATCAGTACAGAGAATGGATGCACTCAGCAGTGGGCTTTCTCGGGAGCGAGGAGTCCAACAAGCACAACAGAACATTTCTCTTTCACTTTCTGCCTGCCACTGGAGCTGTGACAGCCTGGACACAAAGTGCTTGTGAAACCTCGTGCCTGTCAAGCACGGGGCCAGTGCTCAGCAACAGCGAATCAGAACAGTTTTGCTCAATGGGATCAGGTGAAAAACCAGGCTGTGCTTTGCTTCTCGGCCTTCGCCACGCAAACGTGCGCTGGCTGCGCACCACGGCCTCGCCGGGCTGCTGTGGTGCTCTGAAACATCTGACTGATGCTGAGCAATGTTCTTCATTAAGTTATGTTGCTGTGGTTTAAGGCCAGAAGTAAATATTCAAATCAGTTTTTTTTTTTTGCTGATATCGATGCCTAAAAATATAGGGAAATAAGTAAAAAATATATAAATGAAACTGTAATAATCTTTAAATAAGTGACCTGAAGTTACTAACTAAAAGAACATGTCCTAGCTTAACTTTTTTTTTTTTTTAAAGGCATATTTCTTCTAAGAAAGTGATTGTTTCCACATGTCTTCCTTGCCTTTGTGCTGTTTTGCAGTTAATGCTGTGATGTCATGGTTTAAACTTTCCATCTCATGTTCACATTTAACTCGCCTGGCGCAGCCTGGAACCCTTTCCAATGCCACCTCAGCAAAGCTGCCCCAGCGACGGGAGCTGCTTTATTGAGCCATAAAAAAATACAGTAAACACCAAACTGAGGAAAAACCAACCAACCAACCAACCACAAACACTTCCAACGTTCCACAGATGTGTAAAAGCACCATCCCAGTCTGCGCTCCCCAGAGCTGCCTGGGGAGAGCACCAGGGGCAGGAGCAGGCCCCTGGGATGGAATATCACCTTTATTCCCTGGCTGAGAGGTAAGAACTGGGCAGGGGCTGCTGCCAGAAGTGCTCAGCTCACCCCGTGCCGGAGGGCAGGGCAGGAGTGGATACAGGACAAAAACAAGAACCTGAATGGACTGGTATTGAAGGATACTTTGGACTTAAAGGTATGAAAGTAATAAATAAAACACTTCTATCTTTTTGTAAGACATGGCTACATCAAGCTGAACGGAGCAAAGGGCTGGAGACGACGCAATCAAAAATTCTCACCTCTTTCAAACAACATGGGAGATACAGTGAGTGTTCCACCCTACGTGCTTGTTTTTGTTCATTTACTTTACAGAAATGTTTATGGCATGAAGTACTGTATAAGAAATGTGCATACACAAATACATGACAATTATACGTTAAGTTCTTTACAATATTAAATGTATAATATACAATTCTACAGATATCTTACATACAAAGGTGAATGTTGTGCCATATATTCAAATATGGCAACGCCTAGCAACTTTAGAATGTCGTACAAGTATAAAACCACAAAATAAAATAACTTTACAACTCTTAAAGTAGACAGATTTGCTCAACTGTTCTGCTAAGGTAGCAGGCCGACCGGCCAGGATTGCCATTAGAGATTTCCGAGTTGGGTGACCAAGGTGAGAAAACCTGCAGAGGTCTGATTTTCCATGGACAGGTATCCAGCCCTTTTCCAAAAATTAGACCCCTGCCTAGATTTTACCTTGGATAGTCAGTACAGCTCATTGCTTTTGAAAATACTAGTCTTAAACATGACTTTTAAATTCTGCCTGATTGCAGTCAATTTGCATTAAGAACTGTTGACCACTTAATACTCTGTCCCTTGTTCCATATGGCCATATTTATGCATCTAAAAAGAGTTTAATTAAAATTCAGCATCTACAACAGTATTCTATAAATTAACGTGGGAGAAACTAAATTGTGATTAACACATGAATTAGTGATTGAGGACCCAATCATGCTACACAGCAATAAACAGGATTTAGCAGAATGCTATTTATAACCTTGCACCTGCAAACACGGTGCTGTCTCCTGAGTTAGAAAGCCCTGTGAGTCAGTGCCAAGTCCTGGCAGAAGCAGGACCCTCCTGCAGACAGACCCCTGACTTTGTTACAGAGAAAGTTACACAGGTAGAGGGCGGCTACAGAATTCAAATTTTAATAATAATTTAAAATAATAAAACAATTTAAACCGAAGGCGGCCTGCTTTCATCTGGCAATGGCAATACAGGGTTTTAACAACTCTTTGCAAGAATTCCAGACCCATAAAGAGCGGGCTTGTCCAAAATTCTTAAACTTTCCTGCTAAATGTGGGCTTCTAACATGGTTAGTAAATGATTAACAAGGGGTGGCTTGCTTGGTAAGAACCACACTTCTGTGACGATGCAAAACTTAACAGTTGTTGTGTCAAAACAAGGTTGGCTTTAAAAGAGCTACAGCTCCACGTGGGGTATTTGACCCTGGTGTGATGGCTGATGGCATTTTATTTTGTGCTTCCAGATCCCTACTGTTGCAAATATTGCCATAAGTGGGCCTGTCTAATTTCTTGTCACTTGTTTTGTTTGGTTTGGGGGTGGGGGGGTTTAAGTACTGAGCACCAGTGACTATGAATCAGTCCTTTTCTGGTTCTGGATCCTGTTCACAGAGAGAGACCTCAGTTGGAAATGTAGTATAAAAATAAGCCATTTGCTCGTGTGGGTGAGTACAATCACCAGGTGACCGTGACGCTGGGGGTGTAAAGCACGTCTGATATGGAGGAGGGGCAGCAGTCAGGGAAGGTTCTCAGTGCAGTTTTTGGGGTTCTTCCTCCCGCAGACGCCCCCGTCCCCGCGGCGCAGCTCTGGGGTGTCCCTGGGCTCCTGCTGGTCAGCTCCACTGCATCCATGGCTCTTGCTGCAGTCCAGTCCAGGGCCAGGGCTTCCAAAGCTCTGCCTGTTCCACACCACTGCTGGTCAGCCCAAAGTACATCCCAGCCCTGCCATGCTGTGTGTGCTCAGGAACTCCACCGTGAACAACACGCAACTGGGTGTTCAAACGCATCCCATGGCTGGCTATGTGACAGGTAGTTTCAGAATACCACTAATTGGCAACATAAAGTCAAAATCTGTTTGCTAATACTGTTTTGCAAATCCTTAGTGTTTCACATAAGGGACTATTAAACACTTCTACGGTTACAAAGGGGGCACGGGGAGGGTCTAGTCCAGGGGCTCCTGTTTTATTCTGATTGTTGGGGTGGGTTGTGGTCGTCTGTCTTCGCGGCACAGCACGTACTCGCTGAACTGGGAGGAATCCACCCCACCACCACAGGAAGCTGCCACGTTAAATCCCTTCTGAAATAATCTTTCGAGCACCTGCAATGTGGAGGGGGAAAAAAAAAAACAAACAGATTAATATTTAGCAAATTTTAGTGATAAAAGCATTCGGAAGTACCAGATCCAAATGATGGATTTAGTCTTTGGAGCTCTCGTTGAATGAATATTATTCAGCTATAATTCTGTAACTTATTGTTAAATGACTATACTGTGATTAAAGTCTCGCTCTCAGCAAACCTCAGCAGAAAACAAAAATTAATCAAAGAAATAAGCACTCTGCAGAGCAGCTTAGTACATTATATAGTAAAGTACTGGACTGTGGTGATACTGATGCTCTCACTGCTTATAGAAAGCAACATCAGATTTAAGTTCTAACAAATAGTGCCAATTCTTTATTAGTAGTATGAACATTCTGAGAGAAAGAGGGGCTGAGAAGCTCTTCCTTGGCAGATGAAAATGTATTAGGGGTTTGAATGACACATCCCCCAGCCCTTCATGGCAATCACAGCTGTTTGCCCTCGCTGGAAGGGAGCAAAGCATGGCAGGGACAGGATGCAGAGCCAGGATGTGGACAATAGGGAAACATTATGGCCCAAGAGAGAGGTTAATCTGTACTGCCCAAATATGTATTTTCTCTTTCTCCTCCTAAAGAAAAGTTGGTGCTATTTAGATGCATGAATTAAGAGAACCCAGAGGCAACTTTAATTTCTGCGACTGTCACCAGCACATTCCCCCAGGATATCCTGATCTGGCACTGGCATCAGGGCTGTTTCTCACATGTGTGAGCCTGTTGATACTGGGCTTCCCGGCACAGCAGGGCACACCAGGCTTCTCCCAGAGTCAGGTGAGGGCAGATGCCAGATCCACCTTGGGCAGATCACAGTGCAGGACCCACTCTCCTGAGTCCTGGGCAGCCTGGAAAAATGTGCTGTGTTTTTCTCTACTGGTAAATGCCATCAAGGAGCAGCAGCCTGTGCTGTTCTCCAAGAGCCTCACCCGAAGCGTGGCTCCCAGTGTGGCAGCACGAGGAACAGGGAGGTGACCCCGTGGTTTATTATATCCCAGTCACAACACCAGCCCCGTGTGACACCCCTCTGCACCCACAGCAACCTGCACCAAGCCCTTTACAGACTTGTCCTTCATCCCAGAGAAGTGTCTAAGCAATACATCCCCCTCCAGATAGAGTCAACTGGTACTTTCCTGGGCTTAGGTTCCAGAAGGAGGTTGGGGTGTGTTCAGTTTCACTGTGAGCACGTCAGTGCCCACACCAGAGCACTGCCCACAGGAGGCCACCATGCATTTCTCAGTGCACCATTTCTTCTGCCTGAGTGTTGGCTTTGCTTTTTCCAGAAACATGAGTTTGGAAGGACAGCTGTGTCCAAGGTGGTGTCGTAGTGCAATGCAGACCCTGGCACCAGCATTTGCTGGCTTTAATCCATTTGATCCCTCCTTAGGGGCTGCCTGTGTTATCCATCTGCATTTAATCCAGGGTTTGGCTTCTCAGGGGTAACTGAAATGTTTTACTCTTGCTACCCTGGCTCAAAGGACGGGCAAAGGAAAGGCTTTGCCTAAGTCATGCCGAGTCTGCTGAAAATCAACTTGCCTGAGGAGTTCTGCCTGGCCCTGGGACACAGGGACTTAACATTCTCAGAAAGCCACATCTGCCAAATCTCTCTGACTTTTGCCCTGATTTTTACATACTCCACACTGCAAGGAAGTAGGAGAACTGAAAGATCAAAAAAACCACGCCAGAGTATGGAAGAAAAATAAAGTGGGAGAGAAGAAAAGGCAGGAGAATGGGTTAATAAAATACATTTAAAATAGATAAAGAAAGCTTTCATCCCTCTTATTTGCCCAGACTCTATGCAGGGCAAAAACAGGAGTGCAGCCTGTAGGACAATGTAGGACAGAAATGGGGTGCAGACACCAACACGGTTCCTCCTCAGAGAGGAAGGCAGGAGGAGTCAGAGACGGAAGGAGGAATAAGACATCAGCAGGCTGCTGGTTCACAGGCTGGAATATATTCTGCCTGTATTATGATCACTGCTCCTAGCCCTGACAGGATGAAGATGAGAGACAACCCAGCCATGGGAAAGGAGGCTTCTCCCACTGAACTGGATACTGGAACAGAGGATTGACAGGTAAGATTTCTGAGAGAGATGGGACTTCAAAATCCTTGCTAAAAAGTTTTTAAAATCAATTTACTTGTAAGACAAAACAAGTAGGGGGGTGTCCTTGGCTTGCCTCAGACCAAAGCTATGGAAAGCTGGATGTTAACACAGGATTCTTTTTCACTGAGCTTCTCTCTGCAAACACCCAGCCCAGATAGACATTACACCTCAGAGCACCAGGCGCCGAACAAAGCGATTCATTTTTGCTCAGTACGTGCTGGAAGGACCAGACTGCAGGCTACAATCTGGTGTTAAAAACCCTGGGATCATCAATTTTCTCAGCAGCAGGCCAAATCCTGTAAACAATGCTGAGGATGTTTAAATACTGCAGTTTGAAGTGTCACTTGGGTGAGGCTGAGCTCAGGTCTAGGGAGAAAGGCTCCTTTCAGTGCTTCCACGCATGAGGCTGAACAGCACTTTGAACATGGACAGGTTTAACTCCCACTTAGAGAATTTGACTCTATACACATTTTTTCTTCTGCAGACAAGATGCAGATAGGGGGAAAGCAGTGATTGTCTCTGCTGCTTTCTGAAATCAGAGGTGCTTTGCTGAAAACCTCCAAAGAGGATCTGCCAAAAACGGAGTATCAGCTGTGACTCTCCCATGTACAGGGACACATGCACATTATTAAACAGAGGATTTGTGCTTGGATTTCATATCTGCTGTCTTCCAATATTCCAAGCACATCTGATTTTGTTGGAAGGTTTTCCAAATGGAAACCTGATCCTTCCACTTAGTGAATTTCATTTAAATTTTGCAGAATATTAATAAATACATTCTTAATTATGAAGACTTAATGTTCAGTATTCACAAGCATCACAGAATTTTCTCTAAGGTAAATTCACAATTCCCACCAGAACCTATTGCAAGGAGTTGAAAAAATCTATACCTACATAAAATTACAAATGGGTGTAAAATTAAGAGTTACTGTATTTTTTGCCTATTAGGTGTTGATGTTCTTTGTTTTATATGCACAGTTCTTGATAGAAAGCATGTAATGAAAGTATTTTTCAAATACAGAAAAAAAATGTATAAATATTGCAATCGTGCTACCAAATACACTGAGCAGAGCACAGGGAGACAGAAGTAATGTATCACCTCAGCAAACAGCAGACAGGCTTCCTGTGTTGCTTTTTAGGATTCTCTGTAAGCAATCCTGCTTTTCCAACCACTACCCATCTCCCTTAAGTCTGTGCATTTGCCTCACTGTACTTCCAACTTTTGACTTAATACTGTTTTGCCAAAAAAGTCCTTGGAGGGGGAATAGCAGTGCCTGTGTGCTGACCAGAGTTCATCAGAGCCAATGCTAATTAGCTAGTGATTACATCAGCCTTTGGTCTCAGAAATGCATCATTTTCCAGAAAGTGTTTGAAAACGCTTTCTATTAATTATATAGTAAAATGATGCAATTTAGTAAAATGATGTAATTTAACAGTATTACTTATACTGTAGACTCTTTGACAGAATTTTTCTCCACAACATGAACTTGCAAAGAGACCCTTTGATTCTGTCTGAATTTTGACTGAATTCAAAATACATTCAAATAATAACAGTAATTAGTGTTCAGTTTTTACTACCCATGTAGCACAGGTATCCTACAAGCTACAGCACTGGATAAAAGAGAGCTGAGTGCTCAAGCATGTGGGCACAGAGCTGTGCCAGGCAGTGCTGGGCTGGTCAGGGGCTCACTGTGACCCTTTATGGCTTCAGTTCCTCTAATTCCTTGTGTGATCTAACAGGGTCCCATGGGCAGCATGCCTGGGACACAAATGCTCTTCCCCACCCACTCACCCGAGCTGAACTGCTCCCTCTGCTCCCAGCACAGCAATGCAGACACCTCCCTGTCCCACTGCCA
>VWYO01016434.1:343-36805 GCA_013400275.1 Rhadina sibilatrix | reverse complement strand
TGAACCCAAGCCCAGCCAAGCCCACTGTGTCTGGGCTGGTTTCAGCCCAGGGGGTGTGAGTGCAGGGGGTCTCTGATGACTGCACCCACCTTCCCATATTCAGTGAAAGCTCATATTCAGCTCTCCTGCAGGTGTCCCCTGGCAGCCTGAGCCTGACGTGTAACACCCACAGGGGCACAGGAGCTGCAGGTTCATGTCCTGCCTTGCTGCTGCACCTCCCTCCCCAGCCAGCCTGGCCCGTGGACCAGCTCTTCTGTGGGTTTTTGCCCACTGGGGAGTTTATCAAGACAACCACAGCACTTCCCACAGCCCAGTTCCCATCTGCAGCCAGAGCCCATCTGCAGAGGATGGTGACTGGGGAAATTCTCCCCTCTAGGTTGATTTCCCTTCCCGCACCACGAGCGTTTGCAGCTACTCCAAAGGAACAGGCAGGGAAACCAAGAGCTCTGTCCTGCCCGTGTTAATTAAAGCCCAGCTAAGGGCCCACGGCCTGGATCCTGCCCACAGCCCCAGGACAGCCACAGCAGCAGAGCAGCACTGGTGATCCCTGAGAAATGGCACTGCTTGCCCACGGGCTGCTGCCTGAACACAGAGCACGTATTTACTCCTGCTGCCATCCACCTATCTGTCCAGTTATCTTCTTTTGTTTCATATGTTTAATTTTAAACCTAATGTCAAAACTCCGAGTATAAAATTAAATACATTTTTGTTTAAAATACTCTGGGCAATTTTTATAGAACATCCTTTTGAAAAAAAAAAAAAAAAAAGTGCAGAGATCAATTTTTTTAAGTCCATCCCGCAGGCACCATCATTTAATTATGAGTGAGACATAAATTATGCATTTACACATTGTTGCATTTTCTATAAAATGGTGTGGAGATTTTTTTTTTTTTGTAGTTTTTGGAACTCTCTCTTTCTTCCTAGAGGCACTTTGGAGGAAAAAAAAAAAAACCTGCCAAAGGCTATACATTGATGAAAAAAATTAGCATTTATCAGTATAACACCATTATGAGACCAGCATGGCACTAACATACACAAAATCTAAATGTATTTTTCTGCTTAGACTCAGGAAAACCTGAAAGACTGTGATCTCACCAGGCAGAAAAAAACGTTTCCTTGCAGTATAAGCACCGAAAGTAATTGGGCAGAAGCAAATAATTTGCATATAATTGAAGGAGACATAGCGAAAAAGCTCCCCAGCCAGGGCTGAGGCAGCAGGCGAGGCCATTCATTACCTGCACCGAGTTCAACCGGCAGTATCCATTCAAGGGAAACCTGATAACGTGGGTGGGGTCCTGGTTCCAGCCGGCGTTCACCGAGTTGCACATGACATCCCCGGTCTCTGGGAAGATCTCCTCTATCAAAGCCTTCTCCCCACTCAATGCAATTCTTTCCCCCAGATCTGGAGTCACTCTTACAACCAAGCAGTCACAAGGCTGGAAATGTTTCCTTTGTTCTTTCTCTTGTTTCCATCGCTCAAGTTCCTTAATCATTGGCTGCAGCTGGTAATACTTTGCTTCTTCATATAAAAGATTAAAGTCCTGGGAAAAAAAAAAAAAAGAGAGAGAGAGAGAGGAAGAGAGAGAAACTAGAAATGCTTATAGTTCTCTTTTAAAAATGAGTATTGTTCCTGTTTGACCTACTTAGGCTTATGTATTGTCAGCAAGAGAGCAAAGGCAACAGGTACCCACGTCCTTACACCTCCACAGAAAACCACACGGTGCTGGTGTTGAATCTGTTGGAGCTGACTGAGGAGTTCCCATTGCACTGAATTACCCTTTCATTTATTATCCCACAAGCTCAATGCCAGAAGGCTGTACTCTTGGATTAAGAAATCAAACTAGCTGGTTGCAGTAAACAAAGCTTACTGATGTAAGAGAAGATGTTCCAAGCCCTCATCTTCACTCGTGGCCTCGGATCCTCCTGATCTCAGAGCAGATCTCAGGCTCTGCTGTCGCCTCTCACACACCAGAGGAGATGGAGATGTCAGTTCAGCTTCACTTCTCACCTGTCTTTGCTGAGGCTGAAATTCAGCTCCAGCAGCTGAGCTGCTGCCTGCAGTTGATGACTATTCATGTATTTGAAGTGTTTGGTAAATGGCAGGAGTAGTGACCATCCTGCTGGCTGGCAGCCAGCTCTGTGCTCCAACGCTGAACAGAAGCAGTTCTTCCCTGCCATTTGTCCATCCCCTCACCTGGGCTTTGGGCAATTCAAATTCCCAATTTGATCCAATTCCCAGTTCAGTGATTGTTTCATCAGATCCTGACAGATCTTCCCAGCTCAGCTGCAATATGTGAGAGCACAGGGAGGCAAAGGGTGTGAGCATCCCCAGAGCCCAGCAGGCAGCTGAGCCCCCAGCCCAGCAGAGGAGGAGGAGGAGGAGGAGGAGAGGGACGAGGCCCCTGCGGGCACTTTGCTCCCCCAGCCCCCGAGGGGAAGAGGAGCAGCAAGAGCTCAGCAGCGGCTCCTCCCTGCACAGACCTGGCTTTGCTTTCGTGGCTCTGGCACCTCTTTACACATGCAAATGCTGCACCACAGGTGCTTCTGTGGGCCGTGCTGGAGGTCAGCACCTGGGACAAAGGACACTTCTACACCAATTAAATGAAAAATAAAGTGAAATGAAAAGAAAAATCAAGACTTTAATAATTTGGACTGGAAAGTATGATATGACAAGGAGCAATCAAGAAATGGGCACCAAAATGACATGAAAAATAATGGGTGTGCTGCTGCCCCGGGACTCAGGGAGGAGGGGGAATCAAAGGCCAATGAACTTGCAGCACAAAAAGGTGCGAGTCTTCACAGTGGTTTGGAATTAACCTGTAAAATCTCCTGCTGCAGGGTATTACTGAACCAAAGCAGTTAGCTCTGCTCAAATTTGGCACCACAGACCCACCGGTAGTGGAGGTGCTCCTTCACCCCAGGGCTGCCTGCAGCCTGCAGACAAATGAATATTCACAGTGACAGGGCAAGGTGATCGACTTACAAAAGGGACATCCAATCCTTTACATCTCTTTGATGTCTGCTAAGGTTGGGACAACGTGCACACGGCTGAGGGAGAAAAAAGGACTGGAGGATAAGAGGAGCAGGGAGGAAGAGGGATAAGAGCAAGTGGGAAGAAATGAGGGCAACCAACACTCTCACGGGACAGCTTGAAGATGGAAAACAACAGAAGATGAAAGAAGGAATCATGCAGAGAGCATGCTGCAAACAACCAACAAGCAGTGCTGGGAAGGGGCCAGGCAGTGGAGGCTGCCTGCTCTGCTGCTCTCAGCCCCAGAGCCTCCTCCTCTGATGGCAGTATGCTCACCCTTCCCAAAACCAGCACTCTGCTGAACCATTACAGCTTCTCTCTGTCCACCAGGGTACCGAGCAGGGGATCAGTTTAAACCTACAGGAATTAGTGGCCTAAATTAAAAAAAAAAAAAAAAAAGTCTGAAATCTCTGTGCAGGACACTGAATCAGCAGAGTCTACCACCTCACTGTGTTCACTACAGAGGTGTGTGCAGTGACCTGCCAAATGTTCACTTGGCATCTGCTGGTGCCCTGCATTGCTTTTTCAAGCAAGGAGACATGCTAAGGAAAAATGTAATGGTGTAGAGTGAACAAGAGCACCCAGTACCTTCTGAAGGCAATGGAAAGTCATCTGCTGTTTTCTAAACCAGTTTTAGAGTATCTGGGTTCATGGACACTATAAAATAAGGTATTGTTTGTAAAATCAATCCAGTGAATATGTGCTAAGAAAACTCAACAGTAAAAGCTGGAAGAGATGGTCCAGTGATAGAACAAACAGTGCTTCATTTTTGAGAGCAGAGAGCAGTACAGTGCTCCTGAGGCTGGATGCAAAGCCCATTACATTAGAGAGTCTTTGCCTTCCCTGGCTTTGGACTAGCCTGACAGTGTCCTGAATCACAGGACTTCAATGGTCCTGCACCCTGGGGCCAGAACAGCAATGCCATAAACCAAGCAAAACCCAGATCACACCACCCCTACTTCTCCCACAGCCAGCTCAGCCCACCCCATCAACTGCAGCTTTTCAGTGACTCTTACTAGCTGTCATTTGCCCTGAAATGGATAAATTTTACATTCTGATACCACTTTGTGAGAAGAAAACCTGCTTTCAAATGGAACAGCCCTTCCAGTACTGTTCCCAGAATGACAGAGCCACACTGCAGGTGGCTGTGTGGCAATCAGGGCTGTGCTGGAGCACCCCCTGCTCTGTGGGACAAGGAGGGCACCTGCTGCAAGGGCTGGGCTGACTCTGCTGTTGGGTTAATCTCTCAAGTCAGACTCTCATGCCTGTTGTCCACTCCACACCTGGGTTCAGCACAAATATGGAAAGGGTGGTGCACCTGAGAAGGGCCCTGCCACAGACCTGGGAACTGAGGTGTGCTGGTGCCCAGAGGTGGTGCCAGGGAATCAGGGCACCTACTGCCAGGGGTGCCAGGAAAGAGAATTTGTTGTGCTGCAGCACAGTAACAAGTGGAGGGGAATAAAAAAGTGTCTTCTGTAGGCAAGAGAAATTCACTGCTGGACAGCAGTGACAGTGCTGGGAAGGGACACCTCGTGTGACCCCCCTGCACTGCTGCCCACAGCCACCAGCAGCAAAGGCTGCCCTGCCCTGCCCTCCCTCTGCAGGGAGGGACTGGGGCATCCTGAGGGAACCTGACAGTGTGTTTAGGGAGGGAAGAGGATTTCACAAGCCAGGAATGCAGAATGAGTGGCTCACAGCATGGAGGTCCCAGTCTCTAAATCCTGTGCTTGGGCAGGGTTCCACACACCAAGCCCACAATCTTTTCCTTCAGGTTTTATACACTGTTCAGAATTCTGCCTGTGACCAGACTGGGAGAGGCCAGCTCTGGACTTTCTGCACTGAATGCTCAGGGTGCCCAGGTAATACTGGCATTGCTTTTTCCACCCTTGCACTGCAGATATCAAATCCTACCCTGAAGATTTACTCAAGTTTACTATGAAATGTAAAAATAGAAGAACTAAACCCACAGGAGCCCTTGCCAGGGAGGTGCCACAGGAACTGCATGAAAACATTTCCATGCTAATGGTTTCACTACGTTACCAAAGGCAGATGCAGACATGAATCTTCCTGGCCCATCTCACTGCACCAGGCAGGGAGCAGCCACAGTGGCCAAGGGCACAGAGGGTCACTGAAACTCAGCCCCAGAGCACAGCACTGATCCCTGCCCATGGGCACCTGCACCCTCTCTCTCACAGAGGCTCCAGCCTGGTGGCACTGCAGTGTTGCTGAGCAGCAGGCAGCACTCCACAGCAGATCTGGAACAGCACCCAGGAGTTCCCTGTCCTGCAGGACTAATGCATCTCCCATTTCTCATAAGCATCACCCTCTGTCTCTGTGCTCCCAGCTCCCTAACAGCAGTACCAGAGCAAGCACTGGGATATAGTGGAGCTGCTTCTGTTTAGCCTGGGAACACACTTTACTCCAAAGGTGATTGCCACCAGTGGCAGTCACAAGCAGGGTGCTCTCTGATAGACTGAAATGGGAGACAGACAGTACAGCCTTTAATTTTTCTGCAAAGTACCACAAAAAGCCTTTATAGCCACCACGAGCCCTCCACTTGCTGTGGCTGGTGCAGGAACTAGTGGGGAAGTTCTGCCAGGTCACTTGAGAAAGGGAGCAGACAGGCAGGAGGGATGCACACAGCCTTTCTCAGCCACAGCTCCTGGCCTACATTTAGACCTCATGGGAAACATAAACTGATCTTTCAAAGATGCAGCCTATTGCCTTCCACAGAATAACTTTCTGCTTTTCATTCAGTAGAAAAGCTTTCCTTTGTGGTGGGTTTCAAGTGGGCTGAACTCTGCAGTCACCTCTGACAAGGGTGACACTCCTGGGGAGGAGGTGGGAGGTGTGACCTGCAGGCAGAGGTGCTGCTGGCTGGCTCCCTGTCAGTGCCACGGGCTGGGACAGATCTGCTGCCCAGGCACAGCCAGCACAGACTCAGACCATGTGTCCCACAGACCTGATGCTGCTCTCTCAGAACCAAAGGCACCCTCTATTTTTGTACCTAACGCTGACTCCTGAACAGGCTGAAATGGCTCTTTCTGTCCATTTTTCACTTGTTATTCTTTATTACATGAAACAACAAACTGTCATCCCAACTCAGTGTTTCTCTTCTATTTTTAGCACTGTGAAGATCTGACTCCTGGCTATGAAAGGAAGTTGCTCACTTCTACGATGACAACTGCACCGTTTCCTGGGGTCAGCTGCAGAAGACTTTAGATGCAAGCACACAGATTTTGTAGCTGTATTAACAAATCAGAGTGGTGGCCCTGTCCTTCTGGTGTTCCAGGTGATCCCTGTAATCCACACAAAACTCAGATGCCCTGTGCCTTTGTGCCCCTGCCCCCTCTGAGAGGGAGCAGCAGTACACACGTTGCCTTTGTCTATTTTTGTTTGATGCTCTCTGGGCAGGGAGTGAGTCTCAAAGCAGCAGGTACAACAGCTCCTGGGCTGTGTGCAGTTAGGCACTGACAGTGAAGGGACACCTGCTGCTCCTGGTGCCCTGGGAAAGCCCCTCTGAGGGCAGGGGAGACCAAGGCAGGAGTGTTTGGGCAGAGAGGAGGAGCAGCTCCTGTGGCAGCCAGCCCTGACCCAGCAGGGTGGCAGAGCCCTGTGCCCTGCCCATGCACAGACACTGACCCAGAGCAGGCACAGGGGGCTGGCACAGCCCCAGCCTGGGCACCCCCACAGCCTGGGGTGGGCTGGCTGAGAGCAGAACCCAGCCAAACACACCCTCACCCCTCAGCACACTCCATGGGGCTCCAAACCCCCCAAACCCAGGGAAATGACAGGAACCATGAGAGTGCTGCTTTCAGCAGGGAGACCTGGGAGGCACTTCCAAGTTCTGGCTTAGTAGCAGTTGCAAGTGTAATTAATATTCACTGTAAACACACCACTCAGACTTGATAATAAAGAATCACTAGCCTCGGAACACACACACCACGTTCTCTGCGTTTCAGTGTTAACTTAGTCTGAAAACAACACTGAAACAGCAAACACAATAATGCTGGTGTGGTACTAACCTTCCAAACTTTCCAAAATAACCATCTGAGCAGCAATTCAAGTTGAAAAGCAACTTGGCTAAACCTTGAGGCTAATAAACTGCTTGATTAAATTAAGGGGTAAAAACTAATAAATATTCAAAACACTTGATAATGCTTTGTTTGACATAAAGAACATTTAATGCAAGTCTCACTGGAAAAGCTGTCAGGTTTTTTACCTTAAATAGAGTTTTGCATTTAGAAACACCGAGTGATTCCATTTGCTGCCTTTGATTATTGTCTTCTGTCACTTTAATCATGCTGGCAAAATTACACGATTTCTGTGAAGTTAAATCCGTTTACAGTGCAGTTTTAATACAGCTTTACAGAGCATTCTTCTATGCATTTTGATTTAGTTACTCCCTACCTAGCAATGCTTTGCTTTGTTCTCCAGCCCTCATTAGCCTGGGGTTTGCTCTAAAGCTCTCCCAGGGAGGAACTAAATAAAATCCAGTTAACCCTGTGCAAAGGGCTGCTGGAGCAGCGGCCTGAGCCAGGGCACTGCTGCCTCCCCCAGCCTCTCCTGCCCTGCCAGGGCTGCACAGACAAGTCCTTGGCATCCAGCTGCCCTCCAGGCCCCAGCCAAGTCCTGCTGCTTCTGTTACTGAGCACCTCTGAAATCTGGATGCTGGTCAAGGCCATGGCCAGGCTGAAAGCTCCCCCCTCTCCTCCCTTCTCCCACCTTGTCCCACTGGATCGTCCAAAACACTGCTCTAAAGCATCTCTCCTGCACCTCTCCCACTTCCCCATCCACCCACCCCCTTTCCTTGATCCACCTCACCACCCCTGGGACTGCTCTGGTCTTCAGCTTCACTTCTACACACAGATTTTCTCTCATTTCTCTGCAGTTTTATCCCTCCCAGCCCTCATTTCTCCGGCTCAGGCTTCCCCAGCCCATCTGCCACTCACCAGCAACACCAGGGCTCAGGACAGCCCTTCTGGGCTGGAGCTCAAGCTGCCAAAACCTCCCCCTGCCTCGGGACAAGCTGCAGACCCCCCCAGGTGGGGTCAGAGGTGATTTTCCTAACTCAGGTGGGAATGGCTGAGTTTGCAGCACCAGCTCTACTCCAAAGCCACCCCCACAACTCTGGACTCACTCAGTCACAACTGACCAAGGGATCTTGTGGCCCAGCCAGTGCCACAGAGTGAAATGGCAATTCAGGGAAAGCAGCTGCTTCCCTTCCTTAGCAGTGCTCTGCATCCTCTAACTGAGCAGATCCCCATCTGCCATCCCAATTTATTCATCATTGCTTCCTGGAAGAAGTGCTTTTGTTGAATCTTGTCATCTACAGTTTGGACACTTTTGTCTTCTAATTTTCATACATAAGGGTGACAATGTTGCAAGTTTTGTAAGTGCAAAGCCAAACAAACAAACGAGGATAAAAGAAGAGCCTTTAAACAACCAGGGCCTGCAAAGGAACAACCAGCACCATGATTTCATACAAAACATGTCCTGCTCCTTGAAAACCCCTCAGTCAGTTCCATCTCCCAAGAATATTTTGACATTAACTGTGAGCAGATTACTTCCTGAAATCAAAGCATCTGCATTGGTTATGTCTACCACAAATCCTTATGAGTTTGTTTAAGGGTTTCTTTTTTATACCAACAAGAAAAAGATTTACACAGTTCAGGTCCTCTACGTATCAAACTTAAAACATTTCTTTCAGATTCTGAGCATTAAACCCTGCTAAGTGCAAGTTGCTGATGTTGCTTCTTAATTGTTGTTACACCCTGATAAATAAGCTAAAAATGTGAGAAAATACAATTAGTTTAGAAAAACTGATTTAGCCATAAGCTTCATAGTTTAACTTTTCTTGGTATCCATGACAACCATCGGTCCACTTATTAAATAATAACATCCCTGGTGTAATACCCAAGTACTAAAAATCCTAACAAATAAACAGCAGCATTTAGTTAAGTGTGTTTAGGTCAAGCACACAAACCAACCTGCACCGAAAACAAATGACAGAAAGGGAGGAAAAAACAGATTGCAGACTACAGCTTTCCTTACCTTAAAGTCATCTGGGAGCAGTAGCTTGGATGTCCTTAGGAAGCTTAATATATATCTGAAAATCTCCCCATCTCGATCAATGAAATAATGTTGTTTTAAACTGTCCAAGACAATAGGCTCCGTGCCATTAAACAGACGACTTATTCTGAAACAAAAGAAGAGGAAAAGGAGATGGGCAAAAGAGACAAAAGCTCATGGCAGCCTTGGGGCTTGACAACAGCCAGTTTAGGTGCCTCAGTTCAGCGTGCATAAGGAAGTGCAGGATGTCCCCTGGGTGGCACACACCTGCAGGAGGGCAGTGCCCTGGCTGGGTGGGCAGTGAGCTCCCACAGCTGCCCTCAGCCAGCCCCACGGCCCCACCAGGAAAGCTCCCTGGAATGCTGACCAGGGCTGGCAGGGTGATCCTGGTGACAACACGAGTCCCTGGCTGTCACACAGCCCTGCCCACCACCTCCTGCCAGTGGAGCCAGTGGTGACTTCAGGGCTGGGCTCCTGGCCACCAGCCCGCCTGCAGCTTGGCTGCCCCTTGGTCCAACCCCACCCAGGCCTTGCTGGGCTCAAGGAGAGGCTGCCCACGCACTGATGGGCTGTAAGGACCTGGCAGCTTTTGGAAAAACAGAAACCAAAGGGCCATGCAGCCCCTGTGGCACAGCCTGTGGGGCCACAGTGTCACCACCAGCACTCCTGGGGATGAGCCCGGCAGGGGGAGAGCACTGTGGCAAATCTTCTGTGGGGAAAAAGAACGGGAGCACAACCTGTGAGCCCGGGGGATCAGCTGATTATGGGACCAAAGGGCCACATCAGCTACATCACTCCAGGTTTTTCCACTCCCAAGGAGCCTGCTCCACGGAGAGCAAACCAGGCATCTGCCTGGCTGCTGCTCCTCCAGCCTCTCCCTTCCAAACGCCTGGCTTCTCTCACAAGGCTTTGCCTTCCCATGAGAAATAACCCAGCTGAATATATGTTCTTGAAAGGGAAAACGCAGGAGACAGACAGCAACGACCTATTAAGTAATTGAGTCCATCTCTCTGACAGTGCAGCATTGTTCCCAACTGCAGAGTGTCTCGTCTTTCAAAGTCCAGTCTTAAATAATCCTGCCAGTGAGGACTCCTCCATTTCCCAGAGAGACTCTCCCACAGCTGGCTGCATTTCACTATCGAGCTGCCCCTCAGATCGCCCATGAAATCCCCCTGTGTCCCTCGCTGAGACCAGGGCAGGGCTTTCCCCTTCCCTGGAAAACAAGCTCATCAAACCTTGCCTCGGGACACGTCCAGCCCTGCTGACGAATGTGCAGCCACAGCCTCGCTGCCTCCCTCCCCCAGCACACCCCACCCCAAGCTCGGGGAGCAGCTGGAAGTGATGCCAGTGCCCATCCAGGTGCTGGCAAGGGGCAGGTTTGCTGCCCCACTGCCCTGCTGGGGCTGGTGCTGCTGCCTGTGCCCTGCACAGCTGCTCCTGGGCCCTGGCCCGCAGCTGCACCTTGCTCTGATCTTCTAACTTGCTAATGTAGCTGTGTATTTATTAATGTGCCATTTATATCTAAATAAAGTGTGGAAATAGTAAATAAAACTGGACTTAGTAAGTCTCCACTGAATTTTGCTACAAAAGCTCTCTGCCCTCTTAATTAAGGAAGCTCCAGGTTTTCCTGCCTGCTCTCATGCCCATGCCAGCATACAGCCAGCCCGAGTTACTTGTGAGAATAACCAAGTGCTCTCCTAAACCTTAATTATAACATTTACTGTTTTCTTCAACCTCCAGCATTCCTACAGTATCAGAGAATACCACCCAGTTCATCTGGCAACATTTAATTCATATAATCACAAGGTTCAGTAAGACTCCTGCAATCCACAGTTTGGTTTTTGGTTGTCATTTTATTTGTCCAAGACAATTAATGTACTGTGTTGTACGGTGTTACATTTTATTCCAGGAACCAGACAGTTAATTTATTTCCTTTGGCAGTGTGCTGTGCTGGGATACACTGAAAGCAGAGGAAGCACTGATAGCTTAAGGTTCAGTTCATACATTTACTGAGTAAATTTGCATGGCTATTGGAAGTTTTGAGATCTGACATCTAAACAAGCTGAGCTGCGGCTGAACTCTCCTCCTCTTTGCTGCCCTTTCTCTGTGGAGTCTGCAGAAGCAAAGCTGCTGGGCTCTGCACGGGCAGGGGGAAGGCTTGCCAACAACGACAGGGTGCAGAGAAGACAGGGTACAAAATTTTAATGGGCCACTCTTTAATGTAGCAAAGCATTTTTTTGGTAATGAAAACAAAACATGAATTTTGAGGCTCCACTTTGCGGAGTGCCCTGAGCTGTATTTCTTCACCAGCAAAATTACTGCTGGGGAAAGAAACTCACAGAGTGTTGAAAGACTTAACTGCCACCCCAAAAACAGAGTGATGAATAGTTTAAGGATTTATTTGACATTTTAGGGGGCTGCTATGTTCCAAGAGCCAACTCCAGTGCAGCATGTTGTAATGCTGCGTGTGGGAAGCGCTCCCGCCTCGCCGGCTTACACCATACCTGGAGAAGTCCTTTGGAAAATGCAGTGCTGTGAGAGCACAGAATGAACTCAAATGGCAACCTCACATGGACAGCTCCTGACAGGATTCCTCACCACGTGTGAAGCTGTGGGGAAATGCTCAGTGGCCAGAGCAGCTCCACGCTCTGCACCGGGACGTGAAGCTCTCCATGGATGGGTCTTTGGTGGCCAGAACAAAAAGCCTCACACAGGAGCAGAGGAGCAAAATGCACTCAGGCTGTCAGAGCTGGCAGGTCAGCAGGAGCAGGGGGACAGGAAGGGCTTTGCACTGTGCAGACTTGCTGATCATCAGCCAGAAATGAGGTACCAGCCTGGCTGGCAGCCTCAGGAAGCTGCTCCCTCCAGTGACCCAGCGTGCGCTGGGAGTTAAAAGTCACAGGGAGCTGCTGCAGCTCGGGCTGGGCAGCAGTCACCCTGAAAAGGGTTGTTTTTGTGAGTGGTCATGGCAACCAGTCCTGTACTGGTGGACAAATTAGTTAATGGTGTTTTCAGGAGGCACTTGCTCATGGCACACAGGAATGGTACTTGCAGTGATGCTTGTGGAGAGGCACAGGGAAAGGGAGACAAACAGCAAGAGCTGCACAGCAAAGGGCGAGTCTGAACAATGAACACTTCTTCAGCATTCCCACCTTTCTGCAAGAGATGCCTCACTTTCTAATTCAGAAACACTCATATAATCTGTGTCCAATACTTAATTTCCATTCAGGGAGCAGACTGAGCCAGGATCAGCTCCAGCAGCTGCAAGCCCAAGGATGCCAAGCGTGTCTCTCCACTGCCTGCACCGCCCTGGCCAGGTCCTGCCATGCTCACACCATCTGCCCAGTGCACAGATCCTCCCAGCTGCCTCTTCTTCCTCCTCAGCTGCTCCTGCCCTCCCAGCAGTGAGATCCTCCCACCTGCCTGGTCACAGCTCTGCAGAGCTGCCCACCCCAGCCCTCCAAGGGTCCCTGCCCTGGCCACCGCTGCCACAGAGCCACCACGGGGCTGCTGTCCAGCCTCCAGCCTGGCACCTCCAGCCCTGGCTGGATGCACTGCTCTGCCTCTCCCAAGAGCCAGAACACAACCTGTTGATCCCATTCCTCCTGTTTCTTTGTGCCTCTGTTGTTTCTGCTAAAGGCTTTCACATTTTCAATAATGTTTTGCCAAAACGCCGAGGGGAGAGTTTCTAGCTTTGTACCAATTTTACTATGGTATTAAGATCTTCTTTTATTAGATTAAAAACAAACAACAAAGACAGCCAACCCACAAGGACAAGAGTGCCAGTAAATTCTTTTCTTAGCTTCTTGGGCAAGGAAAGAAGCCCTGTGCTGCCCACAAGTACCTACAGAAGGCTGCTGCCCACCCCCTTTAATCCTGGTGACCAATTCTCCAGGCTGCAGGCTCCCTGCAGCACCTGCTGAGGCAGAGCACAGAGGGGCCCTGCAGGGCAGCCCCCCCAGCAGAGCTCACAACACAGCACCTCCTTCACCAACTCTCCCAAACTCCATTTCAGAAGCAGACAGGGCTTTTGTCACCCTCAGCTCCCTCCAGAGCACCTCTGGCCTTCCCAAAAATCATCACAGAGCACAGCTGTGGGACTGCACATCACTCACAGCTGCTGGGGAATTTCATGACACTTTGGGACAGAAAAGCTTTTGGGGTGGGGCAGTTTGCTCTCTGGTTTGGGCCAGTTTAGCCATTTTCTTGACAGCTTTATTTTGAACAGAAAATAGAAGTTCTTTCCTAATAAAGCTGGTTCCAGAGGTCGTAAGAGGAGCACACAGTATTGTGGGACCTGTGAGACAACCAGCAACTGGGGCTGTGGCACCATGAGGCCCCAAGGCCCCCAGGTCCCCCTGCTGTGGGGGCCACTGTGCACTGCTCTGGCCATTAGAGTGACACAGCATAAGCAGAACTCTCTATCACAATATTGCACTGAAAGTATTAATTTAAGTAATTACGTGATTAATATTTAACTGTTCAGTGATATTTCTGTCATTCATAATTTAGTTGTTTGCATTTATTAAAAATTGATTCTGTAGACACTTTTCCTGCCCAATGTCACATCGGCGGGGAACGCGCATCTCAGCAAACTGCCACCAAAACCTGCCTCTTCCCTGATTGCATGGGGGGATGGGGCAAGAAGGGAGAAATGCCTGTCTGTGGGTCCTGCAGACGTGTGGGGGGTTTGTGCTGCACCCAGCACCCTCCCTGCTGCCCCTGCCCCTCCCTGTGCCCTCCTGCCCCCAGAGCAAAGGCAAGGCGCAGCCAGCACGGCTCTGCAGAGCTCCCTGTGCTTCACAGGGCTGCCAGCCCTGCCTGGCTGTGGGGCTGGAGGAGGAGGAGGTGGCTGTGGGAAATGCCACAGAGAGGGAGAAGAGGGTTGTTTAGAGGTGGGACACTGAGCAAGACCTGAGCTATGCTGCAGGACACGATAGCAAAGCGTCCCCGGCACATGAGCCGAGTCCAGGCACTGCTGCTGAGCACAAACACTGCTGCTCAGCTCTTAAATCCTTGCTCAAGGTGGGCAGGATGGATATTGCTGTCTGCTTGGAAGAGAAAAAATGCCACGAATTGGAGCAGAGGTGCTTGACAGGCCTTGCACTGTGTGTGGCACTGCACAGCTGTGTCTGTCAGGAGCCTGCTCCTTGTCCTGTCCCAGGCACACACTGCTGGGAACGTCCTGGGCAAAGGCTCTGAAGTGCCTCAGCCTCAGCTGGCACTGCCACAGCCCAGCTGAAGCAGCACAGGCTGCTGGGCAGTGGACAGTGCTGTCAGGCCTTCCCAGCAGCGTTTTTCCCATTTCCATCATTTCCATAAAACTGTCTGGATTTGTGCACAAGTTCCCAGCAAAGCAAACCATGATGAGGAAAGCACCTGCAGCTACCTTCCCCAGGGAGATACTTTAAAACACTCAGCCTGTCTGAAAAGCAGCCAGGCTGGCCAGAGGAGGCCAGGGATAACCCAGCAGATGGGTGTCTGCTGCACTGGCTGCCTCTGCCAGGACACAAGCTCCCTCACGCCCTGTGCAGTGAGGAACGTGGCTAGAAGCTGCATCTGGCTGCAGTGGCTTTTCTGATCTGCCTCAGTTTAAAACTTCAGCTCCAATTACTGTGACAGTTGTCTGGCTGTACCACACCTTCCCTCCCTGCTCTCTGAGCTGTGATTTTCAGCCCTTCTGCAGCTGAGAGAAGAAAGCACTGAGGAGTGGCAGGGGATGCCCACCCAACCTGGCTGCCCTGTGCTGCAGAAGCCCTGTGAGGCTTCGCCCCTGCAGCTCTTCCACTTTAATCAAAGACATCTTCACCCCCCAAGACTGCTGCAGGCAGTGTGCTTGGCTTGGAGCCTGTTTCAGCTGGGGAGAATTTTGAGCACCTTTTGTTTGGACAGCGATGAGGAAAATCTGTGCGTGTGAGAGCCTGAGCCCTAAACTTTGGGTACAAAGTGCTGCTCTGCAAACTGTGACACCCAAGCAGCCACGTGTGCCTGAAGGCACAGAGAGGTGCCCCAAAAGGAGCTTCTGGCAAAAGGTTGGTGCCAGATCAGGTACCAACCTCCAGTCCCAAGTGCAGTGAGGCACCCAGGCTGTGGTGTCAGACAGGTCATCCCCACTCCAGGGCTCCAGCCACCCTGGCCAGGGGTTGTTCCTCCTCCCCCTGCACCACCCTGCAGCAGGGCAGGCTCAGCTGCCAGAGTCCTGCAGGCACTGCTCAGCATCTCTCAGCCCCACACCTGCCAATCCTGAGGACACAAGTGAGCTACCACAGGTGTTCAGAACAGAACTGACCTGTGAGAGCAAAGCAGAACTGACCTGTGAGAGCAAAACAGAACTGACCTGTGAGAGCAAAGCAGAACTGACCTGTGAGAGCAAAGCAGAANAGCTACCACAGGTGTTCAGAACAGAACTGACCTGTGAGAGCAAAGCAGAACTGACCTGTGAGAGCAAAACAGAACTGACCTGTGAGAGCAAAGCAGAACTGACCTGTGAGAGCAAAGCAGAACTGACCTGTGAGAGCAAAACAGAGGTACTACTAAAGCCTCAACTTTTCACAAGAGCACCAAGCAGCACGGTCCAGTCCCAGCAGAAGGGTGGGGGAGTGCACCGGGCTGGCATGGCCAAGCTTTGGGAGCAGAGGGGCTACAGGGGTGGCTTCTGTGAGAAGCTGCCAGAGGCTCCCTCCACGTCTGGCAGAGACAATCCCAGGCAGCTCCAAAGGCAGAAGGGCCACTGGCCAAGGCTGGGCCAAGCAGAAATGGTGGGAACACCTCTGTGATAACAGAGTTAAGAAGAAAAAAAAAAGTGACTGCACAGTTGTAATTGTGGCCAGAGAAGAGCGGGGTGAGAACATGTGAGAGGAACAACTCTGCAGACACCAAGGGCAGTGGAGAAGGAGGGGCAGGAGCTGCTCCAGGCACCAGAACTGGGATTCCTCTGCAGACCCTGATAATGACCATGGAGAGGCAGCCACNCTGGAGCAGCCTGTCCTTGCAGGGCTGCACCCCACAGAACTGCAGTGACCAGGCTGCAGCAGTTTTGGGGTGACACCTACCAGGGTGGTGCAGGCAGCACCCTGAGGCTGTAGCAGGTCAGAGAGAGCTGCTGCCTGTGAGATGGAGCCTCATCTGAGAAGCTGCTGCAGAGCTCTCCCGTGGGAGGGAGCCCAGCACACTGCAGGGGAACAGCCCCTCTCCCTGAGCAGCAGGGGAAGCTGTGGGGGATGAACTGACCAAAACCCCCATTCCCTGTCTCCCTGTGCCACCAGGAGAGGAGACAGAGCAGGGAAGGAGGGGGATGGGGGGAAAGGGTTTATTTTACTTCTCATTATCCTGCTCTGATTCTGTTTGAAATAAATCCAATCAGTATCTCTAATTCCAGCCTGTTTGGCCTGTGATGGTATTTCCTGAGTGATCTCTCCCAGTCTTTAACTCCTGAACCTTCATTACATTTCCTCTCCCATGTCCAGCTGTGCAGGGCTGAGAGAGCAGCTCTGGTGGTGCCTGGAGTCCAGCCAGGGTCAGCTCACTACAAGGAGGTAACTCACAAGGTAACACCTTTATCCATCTCCAATTCCTCTGATTTCCTGTTCCTGCCTCCCAGTGCTGATCCTGGAATGCCACAGGAGTTTTTGAGCCATATGCTCACTTTGCTGTGCTTCTGAAGGATATTACACTCATTAACTACTGAGCACCTGAAGGAACTGCAGGATCTATTACCTACATTTAATACTTCATACTTTGCTGTTCAGGCTACAGTATCTATTTTTGTTACAGATCAGAGCTAGTCTATATAGTATCAACATGTATTTTTAAAAGTCAATAATCCATAAAGAACATTATAATCTACCATGCAGAATCATTCTGAGGAAGCTCTGGAAGGATTTTCTTTTTTCTTTCTATGCCACCACTAAAAAAAGCAAAATTAGGTACATAATGGATTTTGTAGTTAAAACAAAGCCACGGACAATTCTGTTTTCTGTTCACTGTTACTATCAACTAAAGTCCACTGCAGCAACAGGTAATAAAATCCACTGAAGTGGAAATTACCTATTATTTTTGAAATACCACAAAGCATTCATGGCAAGGGTGAGAGGTGCTTGCTGTTTATAGCCTATCTCCACATTTAAGACACTTTAGCAGATGACTTTGATATCTAATTTCCTGGAAATGTGTGTGTATTTATATTTTGATGCACTACACTTCTCTCTTAATTTGTAGGAACAGTATCAAGCCAACATAAATTAGCAGGTAAGACAAGAAACTGGAAACACTAATCCCAGGCAGAGAAGCCTGTGTCTTTTGCTGAATGAAAAAATTCTCTTGGCAGTCAAGAGCCACCCTGGCCCTGTAACCTTCAGCCACACATCCCAACAGGGAGGAGGAGGAGGAGTGGTCAAACAATTACAATGAGCAGGCCAAACACTAAGGGAATTGAGACTCCTGTAAGCTTTCCTTTCCAAGCTTTTCATTCTCACCAGGCTGACAAGGATATTTACACGAAACCCTTCAGCTGCTGATGGGATCAGCCCATCAGCACTGGCCACTTCTCCCAAATTTCCCAGCAGGCAGTTTCTCCCTGGCACTGCCACGTGTCCTGTGGTGACCAGCAGGAGCAGAGCAATGGGGGCAGGACACAGCTTTTCATCAGGCTGAGGCACCCAGTCTGCCTTGCCCAGGAGTTTGTCTGTTTTAGTGTGCTAACAGCTATTCAACACTTCACTGAACAAACATTTCTAGTATGCTATCTGCTGTACCACGAAGCCTTTAACTGAATTTGGCACATGCCTCCATCCACAGGGAAGGGAAGCAGATACACACACAAGAGGACAGAGACCTTTGCTCCACACACACCAGCATCCCACCACACCTATGCCACTCATCAGGGACAAAAAGCATTTGCTGTGCTCAGCAAGGGGAAAATGTAACTTTCAAACAGAGGAAGAGTGTGCACTTCCTCATGAGAAGTTCCCTACCTGCCACTGCCATGGCATGGCTTGTTCATCTTCTGCACCAGGGGCAGTGACAAAGAGCCTGCCATGATTTATGATGCTGAACCATCCAGCTCCCACTGTTTGGTCTGGCTGAGCTGCCCTGGAGCAGGCAGGGGCAGAGCAGGGCTCTGAGCAGGGCTCTGAGCAGGGCTCTGAGCAGGGCAGGAGTGAGGATCCAGCCCAGCCCAGGCAGGCAGGGAGGGCACAGAGCTGCTGCTGCAGTGCCAGCTCTGCCAGCCCTGCTCCCAGCCAGCACAGCTCCCTGGGGAGGGTGAGAGCAGCAGAGTCTGCCTGACTTGCAGCATCTTAATAAAAGTAACCAAATGTGATTCCAATACACTGAGAGCCTTCAAAACACAGGATGTGTTTAGGGTAGGGGCTGATGATTTACCTTGCAGTGAAATCTGCTGAGATCAGTGACTACAGAGAAGCTGCTGCCACTGTAGGTAATACCCATCTACCTGGGAATTCCTCTATTTTAAATTGTGGGCTTGAAGTTAAAGAAGCATTTTTAAGCTGGATTTCTGGTGCTATTGATTTTTTTCCAGTATAACATTCAGGCTATTTTTTTCTCTCCTTGTGCCTTTTACTTCATTCTAACTGAACTTCTGCCTAACTAGCTGGGGAAGATTAAAAACTTTAATATAAATTTACATTGTATCCTCTATTATGTCATCGTTCCTGCTGCTCTGATTTGAGACCTGTGAGGATTCTGGGCCTCTCAAGTTTTCTCAATACATAATTTACACTAAATATTGGTCATGAAGATCAACTCAGAACAAAAATTCTTTAATTTAAACCAAAATTCAACACTAGCATCTTTGTTTTGCAAGGTGCTCCCTGGTTTTCCAAAGGTCCCAATCCTGCACAAACTGCACTGAAGCTCAAACTCTGTGGTAGTTGCAGGCACTCAAGAAAATTAAGTTGTTAACACATGAGAAGATACAGATTTCAAATAAAAACATTCCTGCCTGTACAAGTCTTCTCTTGCTATTCCTTTGACCATCCCTTTCCCCTAATCATGGTGCTGCAAGGGCCCTGGGTGGCTGCATCAAGCTCTCCTGCTGCTCACCTTCCTTCTGTAACTTCAAGTGGAGGAGGACTCAGTGTTTCACTGAGCTTTTCAATCTGACTGGACTCCCATCACCAACAGCCCAGGACAACTGGGCTTGCTGGGAGGCTGAAAACATGCAGACACTGGCTCTATTATAATACAAATGGGCTAAATCCTCACTGGCTGAAGTCAAGAGTGAAACTCCCACTGAGACTCAGTGAAGGCAGGGAAAATTCCCAATGGGACTCATTTCCCTTTCAGAGTGTGAGTCTGGCCCTCCACATCTTTTGCATGTGTGGGTGCTGTGAAACCAGCACGTTTCAGCAGGAGAAAGAGGGATGCCACTGACTCCAGGGCTTCAGAACCTTTTATAAAGCACAAATGGTGACAGCCAACACAGTGACTGTGGTACACCCTGCTCACACTCACAGCCAGAACGCCCAACCTGCTGGAATCACAGAGCTTCACCTCTAATCCCAGGCATAGGAAAGCTGAGCAGGTATTTCCTGTGATTATCTCCTTTATTTCCAGATTGTCAGGGAATAGTTCCCAGACACAGGCTGCCCAGGACTCTGCATCACCTGGGCTGAGCAGGGACACCCCTGGTGCCCACACTGGCCTGTGTGGTGGGGACAGGAATGACTCCAGACTCTCTGATAAATCAGCTTTCTGCCCACAAGCAGCTGCCCCTGCTGCTCAGACATTTCCTGGGTATGCTGATCCACTCAACTGGTACAGCTCTCCTGTTGCTGGCAATAATTTGGGAAGAACCCAGCTTCTCTTACACTCCTGCTCCATTTGTTTTTCCTGCAGCCCATCCTTGTGTCTCCACTGAGTACACCACAGTGACTCTGCCCAGCCCCAGGATGTAAAAGTGCTGCAGCACAGCAGTGCACACCTGAGCACAGCTCACATCAGCCCCTGCTCTGGAGCAGCCACTGCAGGAAGGCACAGGACTCTGTCACTGCTCCTGTTTCTCACATGTCTGTGATTATTGGGAAGTTGCATCCAGCTCTCTCTCTCTCTCTATCCAGATATTATTATCATGCTTCAAATGATGAACAAATAATGTTTATTCTCTTGTTTATTCTAACTTTTGATTAAGTTGTAACCAGTGTGTCTTTCCTGACTGCTCATTTAAAGAAACTGAGCACATCAAGAAAAACTTGTTAAAAAGCTGTTTCAATGGGAAAACAACCCCCAAAGCCCTCAGAGCCACACCAAGCAGGAAGGTTTGTCTATGTTTTTTGCTGCTGAGCCTGAGCCATTGGCAGATGAGCAGAAACAAAGAGGAATTTCCAGCAGGTTTTTCACTTCTGCAGCCAGGGAGCAGGGACAGCCAGGAAGTAAAGCACCACCACCACCACGTCTGCTGGGAAGAGCCCATCCCCACAACCACAATCCCTAAAAAAGGAGCCCCTGTCTAGGGGCCACAGAGAAGGAACCCACACCCAGGAAGGAAACAGCAACACACCTGCTGCACAGAGGACACCTGCCCTGCAACATTAAGCTTATCAAAAACTTCAAAATAATAAATAAACTGTTAACTGTTGAATTCTGATGAGCTACTGAAAGCTGAGCCTGACTTTCTTATGTGACTCTGAGAGATTCATTCTTACATACACTCCTCTGGTCATGGGTTTGATTCTGGCTCCAGTGAAGTCAAGGCCAAAGCATCCTCTGTTTTAATTGGAAGCAGAAGCAGGCCCCCATTTTAACCCTCATGCCTGCAAACAGAGTACAACTGGGTGTGAAACAAAGAAGAAGTATGTTTGAAACTGGTATTAACTCCAAGCTTTATTATCCCCCCTTCCATAAGACTAAAAAGCAGTCATTGAATTTTTTTTCCTCATCCAACAGCAATCTTATGTACTACTGGCCAAAATTCAGCCCTTGCTCCCTCCAAGACAACCCTGGCACAAGCAGAGGACCCAGTTTCTGCACAGGTACTGGCTCCCATGGAGTCCAGCCTGCCCTGGAAGTGCCTGGGAGCTCTGCAAGGGCAGAGTTGAGGCAGCACTCTGCACACCACATTCCCCAAATGCCACAGCTGCAGCCTGTGGTGCAAACTGCACTGCTACAAATCGCTGGCCTAACACAGCATGACACCAAAGAGCTTAAAGAGAGTCCCTGGTTTTCATTGTCCACTCTCTCTCGAGAGAGATTTGCTGCTGCCAAAGCATCTCCCAGATCTAAAGAGATTACCTGCAGCACTGGCAGCATCTGCACTCCATCAGGAGGAGGCAGAACAGGAGCCTGCCCTGTGCCCTGGGATTCCTGCAGTGTTTCAGCTTTATGGTGCCAATCTCAGCTCCCAGTGCCTGCCCACTGATCCCTTCTGAGTCTGACCAAGAGGAACAGTGCAAATGCTGCATAATAACTTCCCAGCACCCACCTGCAGGACTCCTCCAGGTTCTGCTTTATGTGATCCTCAGCAGATAGAAAAGCAGCAATTTTGGCCTTTGAATGCATCCCATACTGCAGTAGAGCCAAGTGAACACAGCAAGGTGAACACCAAACTCCTCTGCTCTGCCTCTGTGCCCTGGTGCCCAGCTCTGACAGGCACTGCCAGTGCCTGCAGCAGGAAGGAACACACTCAAGCACACTTGTGAAGCTAGGAGCTGTCCTGCCTGGCAGAGTTTCTCAACTGAGAGCAACTCAGGTAAAAAACAACCCCCTGCAAAGCTTTTACAGATGTCATTTCATTTTTAAGCATCAAAAGAATGGAATACATGCTGATCACAGCAGCTGAGATGGAGGAGCAGGCAGCTGGGTGGACACAG
The DNA here is from genome assembly GCA_013400275.1 of Rhadina sibilatrix. NCBI lineage: Eukaryota > Metazoa > Chordata > Aves > Passeriformes > Phylloscopidae > Rhadina > Rhadina sibilatrix. Next base: position 14,875 of record VWYO01016434.1, on the reverse strand, counting down.
CATGGAGAAGTGAGTTTGTAACTCTGGAGTTTAATTCCAGCTCTGCAGCTTCTCCCAGCTGTTAGCTGGGGTTAGAAAGGCACCAACCCTTTCTAACAGGTGTACAGGTGTAATTCTGTAATTCTGTATCAGTGGAGTTACAGCAGCAAGGAGGGTGACTGCCAGCACCTGTCCCTGCCATCAGATTGTGCACTTCACGTCAGGACAGCACAAGGGAACAAGCTGAGGTACTGCAAGGCCCAGCTGTGCTCATCCATTTATTACATTTCCCATAACAAAAACTTAGCAGAGCTCCTGGGGTACCAGCAGCACAGGGCACAGCCTGCTCCAGCTCCCACCCAGCAACTCCACACCAGCTTGTTACTCTGTGCTCCAGAGATCCAGCTCCCCTCCTGCTTTCACACATGAAGCCTGTGTTTGCATGCCTGCACACTTCTTCTATTTAAATATGCACTTTGTTCTTAAAGATTTCATTAACCCATGAATAGATTAATTCTGATTTCAGTTACGGAGATACAAATTTAAAGGAACTCCTTCAAAACCAGCAGAGTGATGCCCTTGGGAAGGCCAGGAGAGGTTTGTGCAGGCACCCCTGTCCTAAGGGCAGGACACTTTGTGTTCACTTGACTGCTGGTTTTAGACCCTCAGAAGCCTCTGAGACCCAGCAGGGTGGACACCCAGCAGCAGCACCTGAGTGCAGTGCTCAGGCTGTGGGAACTCCTCAGCACACCAGCTCACCCCTGGTGTAACCCCACACAGGACAACAGGGTCACACTAAGGACTGCTTTGGCCACGTCTATTATTTGGCTCATTTTCTAAAACAATAGGGCTTGTTTTCATTTAAGCTTACAGTAAAACCCTCACTGACTTCACTGGCCTGGCCCACCATACCAATATCCCAACCACCTTCATTTATTTCAGTGGAAGGAGGCAAGGAAATAATAAGGTCCAGTGCATTTTTAAACCTTTAGATTTCACCAATGATCACAAGCATGTAGGTCACAATATGCACACAGAACGACACCTACAACAACCACCAGTGGGATCATTAAAATAATTAAGTTAGGCCTAGAGACAAATTCATTTCATAACATGTTCCTTACAAAACAGATACCCCCCCTTGCCTCATAATCTAGGGAGTCTGTTTTATAAACTTCCTAAGTAGTTCATGAAATATCCCCCTAAGCAGAATAGGTCTAGTTGCCATTGCAGGGTCTTTATAAACCAGAAGTTTCTGAACCAGAAGACAAACAGCAGTGATGTGTGCTCAAAGCCCAGCCAGGAAGGGCCAAGGCCCCATCAGCCCCAGTGCTGTGACCTCAGGACACAACTTCCAGCACAAAGCTCCTGAACCTGTGTCTTTACACAACTCCTCTGCATGCCACAAGGGAGCAGATGCACAGCACATGGAGCAGCAATCCATAAAGGAGATCCCCCTTTGTTTTAAGTGTAAAGATGCTGCATTTCATAGCACAGCATCTTTACAGTCCTTTACACCACACTGTTGAGCAGAAAAGAGCCTCCACTTGCAGCACCTAGAAGGAAGAGGCAAATACTTCCAGAGCATCCTGTGGGAGTGGTTGCTCAAAATACACTGCTCATGCTTTTCCTCTTGCCCCCCTGAAATGGACTGCTGAAAAATACTCAAATTATGCTGCTGGCACCAAAGTGCCCTTTCAGGTAAGTGGTAAGCAAAAGTAGCAACAAAAGAAATGACAAACCAAACTTGACCAACAAGAAACTGAGATAAAAACACAGTGCTAAATAAAAAAAAATTAAAAAAAAAAATATTTTGGTCTCCTTGTCTGCTGGCTTCTCTTTGTGTGTTTTACTAAACCAGACTAGTTTCCAACCTGTTGTAAGCAGGAAGGGTGGGAATGACTGATGTGGTAAGTGTAACTCACCTTATCATTGCAGAACATGAAAGGGAAGAGCAGAGAGCAAGGCCAGGTCAGCTGGGGTTTGCACCAAAGGTGCTGGACACACCATCCCATGGTCATTTTTGGGACTGCCCTCAGAGCCACAGGTGCCTTCCCTCCTGCCCACAGCCCAGCAGCTGCATGGAATGGCCTGCCCTTCCTTCTGACTAGCAGAGGCAAGGAAGCTGCTGTCTGGGTAGGGCTGTGCAATTTCCTCAAACTCAGGGGTTTTGAACAACCTGTGCCAGGCACAGCAGCACAACCAGGTTACTCCTCCACGTCATACCAGTGGTGATTCATGATCTGCTCCTCCACATAAGGAGCTGGATCTGCCCCTTCCTAGTCCCCATAATACCCACTTATGCCTGGAACTCCACACAACTCGGGCTGCAAACGTAGAGAGAAAAAATAATTTCTGAAAAATAGTTCATCAGAGACCAGCTAGGCAGCATTTTCTTGAACATCTCAACTTTTCCAAGTAAGCACACCAATAATTCGTTCATCGACAGGACCCAATCTCAGCACCCAATTACAGTAAGATTTGCACTCCCCAAAGGCAAAACTCTGCTTTCCTCTCCACAGCCTGTGGGCAGTTCCCAGTCTGTGGCTGTGCTGGGCAAGGCAGTGGTTATCAAGTCCAGGAAGGAGTAAACACCTTTATCACAGCAGACAGCTCAGCTCTGCTCTGGCTCCCTACATGCCAGTCAGCAGGAGATCCTGGAGATGGGGACACAAACAGGTCTGAAGAATCAGCTTCCATATAAATTCCTTCCTTCTCCCATCTCCCTAAATCAATGGGATGCAGGGTTAGGGTTATTATTTTAGGTTAGGGGATTATTCCCCTTACCACCAAAGCTACTGCTCCAGGTGTGCAACCAGCAGAGGGAACACGTGGAAATCTGCTGTCACAGTGTGCTTCCTCCATGAGCTCTGGCAGACACTGCACACAGGACCCTGTCCAGTGAGTGACAGACAGAGACAGGGATTTAATCATCATCATTCCCAGCTGTAGTACATCCCTCCTACAGATTATTCTGATTTTCCATAGAGACCAAGCCATCTACACCTCCTCTGGCACCTGGGACAGGTGCAGCTCAAGCTACAGCAGCTCTGGTCAGTCCTCCCCCTGCTCAGGAGCTGTGCTGGATGCATCCAGGAGCTGTGCTGATGTGTCCAGGCAGCAACACACAGTGCTGTAGGACACAAGGCCTGTAGGAACAAGCACTTCACACCTTTCCCAGAGCTTATCAAAGTGCTGCAAGGACTTGTGTGACCTTGGCCGTGCAGCACCTGTAATGAACTGGCTCTGCAGATGGGGACAGGCAGGTTCAGCTTACACCACCTGATAAAGCAGACTGGCAAAGGGAGACCCTTTGCTTGCTCCAGCTCCTGCTTTACTAAGTACAACATCCACAGCAGGCTGGGGGGAAGCAGAGGGTGCAAAGGGGGAAAGGCTCTCCTTTGGGTTTTTATCTTACGGGTTCTGCTGGTCCAAGTTCCCTTAGAAACCAGAGACACCTGCTCAATGACCAGATAAGAAAAACTCCCAAGATTTCTCTCTGAATCTCAAGTGCATGATATGAATCCAAAAACTATGTTAATCTCTGTAAGAATTCATATGTTAATTCAGAAAAAGCACTGCATAGAACCAAAACCTCTGGGTTTTGGCTCCTTTATTCGTTCTCATCTGCAGCATCCACCCAGTTTCCTGAGAGAGGGCAGAGCCCTGGCAGGCTGAGCCCTGGCAGGCTGAGCCCTGGCTGCAGAGCCCCTGCCCTGTGCCCAGGACCTGCCTCTCAGAGCACGCAGGGAGAAGAAGTTGCTCCTGCCTCTTGAGGTGCTTTGCTTAAAAGTCTGTGTATGGCTTAAGTTGACAATAGCTATTAAAATTAATGAGCTTTGTGCTGCAGCTCACATGCAGGCACGTTTTGGAGCTCTGCTGGAACGTGGGGTGCTGGATCTGACCCTGAGCTGCCTCTGGGGAACACACAGCTCCCAGCTGGGACTGCCAGGCCCCGTGTCACCCCACAAACAGGGCACCCCCCAGCTCCCTGGGGGCAGTGGTGCCTGGCAGAGGCTGCAATGAGCCCCTGTGCCCTGCACTGTGCCCCAGAGGGCAGCTGGGGGTGAGGCAGGGACTGGGGAGGGAGCAGACACTGCCCAGCTGCTGGGTGGGCAGCACGGAGGGACAGGGGCATGGAGAGGTCTGGGAGACACCAGAGTGAGGAGGGATGGGCTGCAGTGGGGCAGGATGCAGCAGCTCTGGGCTGACAGGAGGCTCTGCTGTCCCAGGAGAACCAAGGCTGCTGCAGGTGGGGATCCCTCCCTCAGCTCTGCTGTGCTTTCACAGCCACCAGCACTCTCTGCTGAGGAACATTTCTGGCCTTCACCCCACTTAACCTGCCTTGAGCAGAGGCCTTGTTTAATCACTGATTTACACCCTAACTGCCAGCGTGGGGGAAGTGACAAAATTTGCTAATTGGACATTGTCTTCAGGCAATAACCTCAATAATACACAGATTTGATGGAAAATTAGCAAATAAATTATTGTAAGACTGACACTGAATACCATGAGCAAGATATAGGAGATGTTCTCAGCTCTGCTAAATCTGGAGAACTATATGTCCTAAATATATCCAAATTAAGAATTTCCCTGCTCTCTCCCAAGAAGTGCAGAGTGGGGCCCAGTACAGAGCCCTTCACATAAAGGATGATGTGGAAATCTGTCTTGTAGATCTCAGTAGGTGTGTCTGAGCTAGGAAACCACTGTGCCCAGCTGTGCAGGGTCAGGAACCATGTTCCACCAGGGAACAGAGGGGTCCTCAAACTTGGAGCAGAGAATCTCCCTGAGCTCAGTCCAGGCTGCTGTGGCTGCGGAGGAGGGGGGAGAAGATCTCAGCTGTTGGTGCTGAGCTCCAACCACCAGAGATGGAGGTGCTGGAGGAAAAGGCAGGTGAATTCAATCCCAAAGACACCCAGAGAGCAGCTAGAATCAGGTCACTTGGTAGGAGAGCTTGTCTAAGGGTGGGTCAGAAGAATGACAATGTGCTTTGACAAACACGCAGAGGAGAAGACACGTGCTTTAGGGGACTCCTTTGTGCATCACCAAAAAAGCCCATGGGTTCAGAGGAAAGTGAGGCAGGGATATGCCTGGAAAACCACAGTCTTGTAGAGAGGTCATTGCTCCTGAAACAAATAATAAAACCTGTGCTGGCTGTCCTTGGAGGGCACAGGCTCCAGAGATGGGGAGGCAGAGCCCAGTGCCAAGAGCTGAGACCAGGAGGGGCACAGGGCAGGGGAGCTCCATCCCCCCAAGGGGAAAGGCTGGGAGCAGAGCTCCCAAACCCCAAGCACTTTGGCTGCAAACCATCAGGGAGGCTCTCTGAGCTCTGTGCTCCCACCTGGACAGCAGCACTTCCATGGAAATCATCCCTGCTCCCCTTTGCCATCAGCAATGCCACAGAAAGCACGAGCTTTCACAGCAAATGGAGGTATCTTTAACAGAGGTTACACACCAACACACACTATCCAAGAATGCAAGGTAAATATATTTACCTCCCACAGCAGAACAACTCAGAGCTCACAGCAGCTCTCTGAGATTAAAACACTGTTCAGGACTCTGGAAAGGACAGGCTTCTGACGAAAAATCCTGTTCCACTTTCTAACAAAAATTCAAAGTGGTATCAAAATTTCCAGTGAAATCAAGAAGCTAGGGCTTGCTGTGGTCTACAGGGATTTGGAGGTTCTGCTGCTTTTCTGCTTGAAGTCAATGAGATGTCTGCCAGAGTTCAGTGGGAGTAAGACTGGGGGATCAGGCAATGCCTTTGGGTATTCCTGACTGCATGTAAGGAGCTTGGCCTTTTGATGCAGGTTTGTTTCCTAAACGTAAAAATTGTCTCACTCCATTGGATAAATACAATTTGCAACTCACTTTGTAGATGTGCTAGAGGTTTTGCAGCTTTTACAATCTGTCATATAAATCCACGTTCAAGTGTCAACGTGTGAAGGGGCTGCTTTAGAGGTCCCCTGGGTGAAAACAGGAATGAAATTTCCAGAGCAAATGCTACAAAGATGAATAATTTCTCTACTTAGCCAGTTATAGAAATAAGATGCTGATGGTAAGAGTCACTGGAATTCAACAGTTTTTCTGTTTGCTTGTTTTTTTGGTTTGGTTTTTTTTTTAACCTGCAATTCAGAACTACAAGAATTGGGAGTTTAAGTAGGAGAAACTGCTGAAAACAAACTACTGAAATTGAGCCTCAGACCCATGTAAGGCATCAGCCTCCTTGTACCTTCAAAGCTTGTCCACTTCAATGGCAGTTCTGGGTATGCATGGAAAGTGGCCACAAGTAGGTACAGGATGTGGGAATAATTATAATATTATTTGTGAGGTAGTTTCTGAGACCACCATCATTATGCTGTTGTTGATCACAATTTCTTTTTATGTTTCTCATCTTCCTTGCCTTTCACCCTCTGAAAGGCCAGCTTTTTTTTTTCTTGTGTGTGTGGCTAATCCAAAAAGCCAGCTGGAAAGGTGTGCAAGAGTAGTGGGTGAGTGTGAGTGGTTCAGAAACCACCTCTGACAGTGGCTGTTTATCCCTCTTCTCCTTTGTCACACCAGTTGTGAGCTGCTCAAGCTTTCTCCTCTGAAGAGAATTTATGTGGGCCATAAAAATTTCCAGGAAAGAGGACATCTCCCCCATTAATGCCTAATCTGGCACCCTTTACTTATGCAAATTCAATCAATGGACAAATGCTCTGATCACAGCAGCTGCACTAATGCAAACAACATCAAAGACTTTGACAAAGTTACTGTGGAACAACCCTGGGGTCTCTGACAGGCAAGATTTGGCTTCCCATCAGCAGCCATTCACTAACCTGAGCACCACTTCCCCAAAGTGCTCCTCTTCCTCCCCAAAGCAGAGCCCAGCAGGGCCAGCCCGGGGCAGGGCACAGGCACTGCTCTCAGGTCTCAGAGCCCAGTGAGGGATGCTCAGTGCCCCACACTGCTGCTGTCAGCTCTGTCACACCACAGGGGTGACAGCCCAGCAGCCTGGCCAGGAACTGGTCACACCTGCACTCCTGCTGGGCCAGCTCCTCCCTCCCACTGAACTCAACACGAACTGGGTTTGCTCAGGACTGAAGAGGACTGGACCTCCTCAAAACACTGAGGAAGTTTAAACACGACTTGGGGATTTATTTTTTTTCCTGTTTTCCACCAGCATGTGACGTTTGTGTGCGTGCACACCCAGGCTGAGTTTATACACAGGCTCACAATCCATGTGTCCTTAAAAATCCAAGTACAGTATATGCTAAAAAGCCTATAAAGCTAAAAGCTCTTTGGGATCTGCGAGCACAGAGAAAGCAATACAAACTGTAAAACAAATAAAAAGGAAGTTTATTCCCACAGTTTTCAATTTCGGCGAGCACAAACTATTTTATGCGACTGCAGCTAAAATTCAGCAAAGCATTTCAGCACATGCTTGTACCCTTTGCTGAAATACAATCTATAAATTTGTGTGATCTCTTGGATTTGAAGCTTTTAAACTCATGCTCAAACCAAGAGTTTAACATGCTGTCCAAAATAATCCAGAAAGCTCTGCATGTGGATCAGTGTGGCCGTGCCCCTCTGTGTTGCCTCTGAGCAGATGCCAGCAGTGCCCTGGCATTATTTCCAGATATTTTGCTCAGAAGAGCCATCTTCTTCCTCCTGCCCTGTGAGAGACCTGGGAGCCCTCTCCCAGTGACACTGGAAAGCCAGGCTGTGCCACATGGAAGATACACAACGGGGCAGGGAAGCAGCACCAGGAGCTCCAACCATCCCCATGGGAATAACTGCAGGAACTTTGCCTCACCCTGGAATGTGAGCAGGACAGACTCAATGAGAGTCTGACTAAATTGACTACACAGCACCATAGAAAAACCAGTAATATTAAAAAAAAAAAAGACAATAAATGAAGATACAGCCTTCATCCAGTTTCATAATGTATCGAGTAGTATGTCCTACTTGGGATGCTGGTGAATGGTTCTCTTTTGCAGTAAAAATAATGTCATCTACAGGTTTCATCCTGGAAGCTCTCACTTCAGTGAGAACTGAAGTCTGAGCAGCTGAAAAAGCATTCAGGCCTTCTGAGATAACACAGCAGTGTTTAAATGAAAGACAGTACACAGCAAAACATCAGGCAGCATGTAAGCTCTGGTCAGTTTTGTACTTTCAAAAGCTGAAGAAATATGCTTTTGTTATTTATCAAGCAGAAAAAAAAATATTTTGGTTCAGTATTCTTGACATAAAATCTGTGAATTTAGGTATATTCTCCCAAAGCTTCCATAACTGAAGCTTTTATTAAGTAAGTTTGATGTGGGGCATATTTTAAAAATAGCAGCGATATTTTAAACTGTGGAAACAGATGTGTCACTCTATTACAACTGCTGAATCTTCACTGTATTTTTTAATACCATGAAGCATTTGTATGTTTCTCCATTATAAATCTCTCTTCACTAAACAGATTTCTTCTCTATGATTAAAGTAGTACCACAAAGACATTATTAAACAGACACTGTCCAAAAAAAATCATATTGTTTTGGTCTGACCATAAAATACACATATTTTAATAATTGGGCTTTCTTCCAAGAGAATTTCAGCGGCTCCCTTTCCTTGGAATGAAATCACAGCCATATGCTTTATGATATTAGAGGCATTTCAAGGTGTCTCCATAAATGTCACTTATTGCTTGGGAACCTGCCAAATTTGCAAAACCCCTTAGTCCTTTTAAAAGAAGAACCTTCAGATGAAACCAGCTCTTTACGCTGGTTGTCATCCCAAAAAAGAAAAAAAAAAAATCTCTCTATTCTCATGGAATACTGGCCATGCAGGTGGCAAAACCTCTGGCAACAAAATCTGGGCTTTGGTTTTCTTTGGAGCCAACAGAGCACTGGGCAGCCCAGCCCAGCCCAGCCACACCTGCCCCAAACTCACACTCAGGCTCTGGAATTCACCCTCTGGACCGTGAGAAGCCCCAGTGATAAAAGCTGAATTGGTTTAGTGACCATGACTGTAAATCAGAATCAGGCACCTCTCAATGTCCTTTTCCCATCAATGCTTCAGCCAATGCTGCCATGGATGTGCTTTAACCCTGCCCAGAGCAGTGCCTTCCATGCTGCCCAGGATCCCCCATCCTCCAGGGTGCCCAGTACCCTGCAGGACTGGCAGCCAGGCAAACAACAGACACTCCGTGCCATACACAAATAAAATCCCATGCCACATCTATTCCTAATTTGGCACATCTGGAGTCTACCCTGAGATAGTACTGGCCAGATCTACATAAATCTTGCCAGACGTGTCACCAACCTGTCCAGCACAAGCTCTACATTTAAACACACAGGAATTTAATCCAGTCTGTAGCTGCAGCAGCCAGAGCGGGTCAGCCAGGCACTGCCCAAAGGACCTGACTGCTGAGGCACACAGCTGCCACTGAGTCAGGATTCTGGCTGGCCAACAGAACCATCCATTAGTCCCACAGTAGCAGAACCATTCTTTCTCCTTGAGGAAGAAAAAACCAATCTTCTCCCCAAACCTGAAAGAAACCAGTTTCCTGCTACAGTTGGAAATAATCTAGGGCAGCACACCAACAGGTGCTTCAAACGGATCAGCAGAGCATAGGAGATGTTGAGAGAGAAAATGAATAGACTCTCTAAATAATATATAAATTGTACAGGCCTTTTTTTTTTTTTTTTTTTTTTCTGCAGAAGCCCAGTGAAGTTACTGTATAAATCAGAAACTGAATTATTCATGAGCGCTGAATATGTAACAAATGGCACTTTGCAGTGAAAGATTCCTCACAGGTGCAGGCAGCCAGGCTGGCAGCAGGCAGCTCTTACCTGGAGTCTGGGTACTTGGTCAGGGTAGCAAGGCTGCTGGTGTACATGTGTCCTCCTACATCGATGTGCACGGGAGCGTTGGACTTGGTGAGCTGGGCTGGCAGAGGAATTCCTTGTGCAGCCAGAGGAGAAACCGGGGAGCGTGTTAGAGACAGACGGGACATGCTTCTTCCCTCCTGCAAGCAAAAAGGGAGGCAAAAAGAACAGTTCCCCTTAAACGTGGCAGTCAGTGTGTTACCTTCCTTTCCAGCGTGATCACAGATCTCATCAGATCGTTCCTGCATCTGCCTGATCACATATTCAGCTAACAAATTATTGCCACCGCTGGAATTAAGTGTGTTTGCATCGTTTTCTTCTGAGCACCAGAGGGGAAGAGAAAGATGCTTATTAGCAATAAGAAATCAAGGAAAAAAAAAAAAAATTTTTTTTTTCAAGGTGTCAGCCTCAAGGGGCATAAAACAAACTGCAAAATTCTAATTAAAGGTCGTGGGCTTATGTGTTAGATGTGAAATATCCCCTGACAAACGAATAACCAATTTGTGAATTGGGATTCAGGGGGTTTTTGCAAGTTTGTCTCAGTAACAAGACACCTCTAAATTAGTGACTTCCTCAGTACCTAAGGCATTTAGTTTATACGTGTAGTAAAATTCACATCAAACTAAGATCAATTTTCTGGCTTATTTTCAATAATTGTGAAATAAATGGATAAATTACAGTTAAGCCTTAATATTAGACCTAAACAACTAGCAAGCTTTCAAACTGAAAGCAATTAATACCTGGAAGCAGTGAAAACAGAAAGATAAATAAACTGACCCATGCTTTCAGGACAAGAAAGTACTATATAATCTAGCAGGTGAAATTATAAATTCCACAATCCACCTAATGCAATTCACCTTAAAATATTGGAAAATTAGTGAAATTACTGAATTGAACCCAAAAAAATTTCTGCAAAATCAAAGAAAGAAATACTGAAACATTTTTAGAATGAACAGGACAACCAGGCAAAATAAAATTCCTCAATTCTGCCCCTAAGAAAAGCCCATCTTATTCTGCACGAAACCTGTGTCTCAAGGCTGATCTCAGTTCAATCTGTGCAGATGGCACACAGGTCAAACGTAAAAAAAAAACCCTTTTCCAAAAGTTTAAGAAAATGTACATCCATTCTCCCCCTTACGGGGAAAGCAACATATGCAAGACATTATAGCTGAAGACATTTCTGAATATAATCTAATTTTCCCGGTATTTTGTAATTCAAGCATGCTACCAAGCACCCAGGCTCTTCCCTGCATCTGACAAGCACTTTACATTGCAAAGTGAATTTCTGTTTCTCCCACATTACTTTGACAATGTTTCTAAGAAATGTAAAGCTGGTCTTGCCTTTCTCTTAGCAGTATTTTGCACAAGACGCCCGACTACGCCACTTGATGAACAAAAATTCGCAACATTCTTTGTAAAATGATTTCCAAGCGATAGAGAAAGGCACTGAAAAATCCTAACACATCTGAACAGCTTCACAAAGTCATCACCACATCTCCATTTACTGCACCTCATCTCGGTTAGCCCCTAAGAATTTCTCTGCCTCTACAGCACAGGAATACATCACCCCATTGTGAATCCACATCCTCGTCTCTTCGGAGGCTGGATGGACATCTGCACTGAACACGACGCCAATGCCAACTCTGTCCTAGGACTCGTGGCAGCCGATGCGAAATTGGGCATTAACATTTTCACTACAGCACCACCTTCAAGGAAAGTGACTGACTCCTCTCATGACTGAAGATGTTGCTTTCTTGTTTCCCACAAGAGCTTGTTGCGGCCAGCCTTCAGTAAATATGTCATACAGCATAAATAAAACAACTAACTTTTAAAAACAACTTAGTATGTAAGTACCTGCAGTATTTTAGCAGCGTGTTTACTGATCTGTCTGCCAACACAGACAAAGGTTGCTGGGTTTTTTTCCCTGCCAAAGAGCACTGTAAACTCATGTTCAGTCTCTACTCCTTCACTTAAATGAAAGGGTCAGAAGATCCAGGCTGAATGTCAACCCTGTCTTTGTTCAGACCCCAGCCATTATCACTAATGATAAAGGTACGGACCTTGCACGGTGCAGGGCTGCCTCAGAAAGAAATCTCATGCAGTTTCACAAAACAAGAGTCTAATTAGGGCTCATCTGCACCCCTTGTTACAATTTCCAAATGAAATCAAAGGACTTCCAGTCCTCTGTAAATGTGTCTTACATTTAACCATTTGTCTTGAAATACAGACATCAATTTTAAAATATGCACAGATAGCTAAAGATCAAGTGATATGAATCTATTTGTGCATATTTAAACACTGCTGCTATCTTAGGATTTTGTTTAATGTTAGTAAACCAGTAAATTCCTTGATCTGTAAAGACTGAGATTCTCAGTGAGGCCATACTCACACAGTAGATATTTAATTTATACTATTCACTGGAGGGACCTTTTGAACAATCCTCTGCTTTTGGCATTTCTCAGCTAGAGCATGTGTTGAAAAAACACTTAATTATAGAAAATCACTGGAAAGCTAAAATAGTTCTCAAACTTTTATGGCTTTTCATACTTATTGAAGGTGCCACTGGCTTTTGGGGGGAGAGGAGGAGAAGGGGAATTAAAACACTGGCTGGAGAGGATTCATATTAAAAAATGAATCCTGGATTTTCATTAAAATTGTGGAATTCAATCATTTTTCTATGAGCAAATTATTAAGAGGTACAACTGCTGAGCACTACATAAAGGGCATTATTGCTCCAAAAAAAAAAAAACAAAAAACCAAAAAACAAACCCCGTTTCTTAAGGTACCATAACCCTATTTCTAATGACTCCTTCCTCTCCTTAATGTAACACACAGCAAAAATTCATCACACTGAGTAATGTACTTATTTTATGCACAAAGCAAAATCCTAAATGTATTTATCCAGTGAAAGTCTTTATGCACATATTTTCTAATATGGATGAGAAAATTAAAACCTTAAGGGGAAATATCGCAGAAACACTAACAAACTTCATTTATTAAACCATGTAAAATAATCCTTGCTCTTTAGTTGCCTACAACAGGATACAGCATCCCAACCAGTGGCACAGGCAATAACCCTGCTCTAATAAGTAACACAAGGAACCTGCTGAAGGCAAAATCAATAGAGCCTGATTCCCAAATTATGTGAATATTTAGTTTTTCCAACATTACACACCAAGATCTTTCAGAGCCAGCTTATCTTTTTCTGCCTTCCTAAGCTAACTGCTTGTAAAAACTATTTGCCCATGCAAAGTGAAATAATCACAATGCCATGCTCATTTACACACAAAATGATTTTGTGTCCCATTGTGCTCACAGTTGTTCAGCTCTCTAGGGGTGATTAAACTAGCTATGCTGCTACAGCTTGAGATGATTTCACTGAATCGTTTCTCCATGAAGTTGCTTCTTTGCTAAGCTGTTATTTTAACCATAAAAGGTAAACAGAAGGCAGTTGTAAGAGCTCCATTCAGCTCCGTGCCCAGGGCTATAACCCTAGGGCAGAGAATGCTGAAAGACTGCAGAATTTTCCAGGGTGTTGCCTTTCTTGCTCTAAAGCCTTCAGGAATACTGTTCATTTAATACACACTCTAGATGATACATTTCAGATCCTACTAAAAGAAAGACTTCAAAAGTGTAAGAAGTTTTGGGCGGATGAAGCTTTCCCACCTCTGCACATAGCTCGGGGCCATGGTAACCAATACTGCTGTTGATGTTGGGAAAATGCAGGAGAAATAAACTGCACAGAGCAGAGCAGACAGACAGGGACAAGGGAGGTGAAAGGTTGCAGCAAAGAAACAGGCAGCAGTCTGGAAGGGGGAACGAGAGAAAAAAAAAAAAAAAAGGAAAATAATAAAAAAGGAGGCGGCTCTGAAGGAGGGACAAAGTTAAATCAAGGAGCAGGCACTTAAAAGACTACAGATGGGAAGCAAGACTAATTAAGGATGTAAAAGCGCTTTGTTTCTAAAGTTTATTGTTGCCAGGATAAAAATTAATTGAAACTAATGCTGTTATTCACTGGTGCAGTTTAATTCCTCCATGCACATTTAAGACGCGAAATGAAAGCGGCAGGTTTACGGACCTGCCATCACGCCGCTCTCCCGGGGCGCGGGCCCGGCTGCACCCCCCGGCACCGGAGCCTCGGGGAAGCCGCTCCTCCTCCCCAGGGANGCCTGCCGGATCCTCGGGGAAGCCGCTCCTCCTCCCCCAGGGACCTTCATCTCTCTACCAGCAGACCCACTAGGGCTGAACCCAGCCACTGCAGCCCCCCGACCGCCCCACGCTCGGCACTGCGGGCCAGAAGTTCCCCGGGCGCTGCCGTGGCTCCGGGGCAGCGTCTGCGTGCCCGGGCTGCGCCCGGCGCTGCCGGAGGGGCACAGCCACAGACCGGGCAATTACCTTTGTCTGCNAATTTTGAAAAAAGAAAAAAAAAATAAAAGGAAAGGCTTTCTCCTTCCTCCCCCTCTCCCCCCTCCACCCCGCAACCCGCCTCTCTCTGGCAGTCTCCAGTCTATTTAGTGCAAGTTTCACGTCACCCAAATGCTTTTCCCTGCTGATGGTCAGGGAAATCACCAGCGAGCAACGCACCCGGTCACTCAACTTCTGCCTTTTTCTTTTGAACACACTGTATGCCCAAAGGTAAAATTCAACCAAAAAAAAAAAAAAAAAAAAAAAACAAAAAAAGGGCGCCTTTAATTTTTCC
>VWYO01016433.1:2766-20266 GCA_013400275.1 Rhadina sibilatrix | reverse complement strand
CACATCCCATTATAAGAGACAATCAGGAAAAGCAGCTATTTTATCATTATCTCATCCATCAGAAAGGCACTTTTGGGGAAAAGTAGAGAAAACTTGGATTTGCTTTCCTCTGGAATAAGAAATAGAAGGTTTACCAAGAGCTGACTGAGCAAAAAGCTGAGAAAACAGTTCCCACCTTTCCCACCTCTTACTAGAACTAGAACTAAGCCAGTTTTCCCACAGCCACTCTTCCAGGCACAAAAAATAACAATCTCTCTCTCCCTGGCCATTTTTACAAAAAATAAATTTCAAACTCCCATCAGGCAAAGCCCATTTTTTAGTAAACAGAATTGTAACCCTTAGGACAGATTTCCTGCTGCTGGCTTTTAACCTCACAGGTATAAAGGGGCAGGTCTAACCTTAATGACTGACTGGAACCACCTTGCTGCAGGTGCCAAGGGACAGGGCTTTAAGCCAGGCTTAACAAAAACACCAAACAACACCAAAATCACAGTGTGGCTACTTGGTGGGCAAACGTTTCTAGAGAAATGGCTCCTCTCTCACCTGTGGGGACAAACCTTTGCACGTCCCAGTGCAGGAGTGAGGAAAGTTTGTGCAGAAATTCAGTTTTGTTGAACCTGAGGGTTACTAAAAACCTTAAAACTTCAGGCTGGCTTTTCACAAAACAATGAAAACACCTTTTTGCTTTTTTTCCTTTGTTTTTTTCTCCACCATACTCATTTGTGACTATTGATTTCTCCTTGCCCTTTGCTCCTCTGGCTCTTGGCCAGCTCTGCTCTCAGAGCATTGCCCCCAAGGCTCAGGCCCTGCAAAGAGGACACAGCTCTGTCTGCAGTTCCCTGATCCCTGTAATCCAGGAAAGCCCTGTGCTGTGCTCCCTGCCAGCTCAACTGGACAGGAACCACCTGCAATTCCCTCAGAGCACTTTTCAGCTCACTCATTCTCAGGCTGCCAGGCAAGTTCCCCACACACACCCTGGTAATCGTGTCAGATCCCTCTGATTTGGGATTTACAGGATCACTTTCCACGTGGGGTTGTCCCACTGGAGCTGAGCCTGGAGCAGCACATGGTTGGGGATTTGCTGCCATCACCTTCTTGTTTGAAATTGCAGCTCTGTTGGTGTTTGCCAAGGCTGGATGTTCATCTTGAAGGGTGACATCCTTGCCAGCCTGCTTCTCCCTGCATCGAAGAGTCTTTAGGATGGGGATTTTTCCCAGCATCTCAGAGCTGACCTAAAAAGGAGGAAGATGGATGTAATTATTATAAAAGGATTCCTTGCCTTCCAGAAAAAGACGATGAGCATCAGGGCTCGTTTGTGCCATAAAAAGAGAGGAACCTTATTATCCTGCTGCCACGCAGAGTGCCAGAGCATTCCAAATGCTCCTAATTGCTGGCCTGATTGGGAAGTCTCTCCCTAAATACAACTCTGCAGGACAAAAATAAACATTAGTGGCTCTTGAAGCGAGCTGCACGACGTGGATCCAGCAGACAAATCCCAACCAAAGCCAGGACTTTTCCACACTGACATTTATTTATCCGAGTGCTTTCAGATCTGCATTCTCCTTGTTGTCCCTCTGTGTTTGCTTTGACTGAGGGCCCGTGCTCCTGCCCTGGCAGAATCCATCCCAATCCCTCAGACACCTCCATTCTGCAGAGCTCTTTTGCCCCAGCACAGGATATCCCATGGGCTGGGTCACACAATGGTGGAAGCTGCAGTGGGAGCGTGCCTTGGAGCAGGGCTGCTATGGATGTGGGCCCAGCTGGAGGCACATTCCCTGCCTGGGGCACATCCCCTGCCTGGGGCACATCCCCTGCCTGGGGCACATCCCCTGCTTGGGGCACATCCCCTGCTTGGAGCACATCCCCTGCCTGGGGCACATCCCCTGCCTGGGGCACATCCCCTGCCTGGGGCACATCCCCTGCCTGGGGCACATCCCCTGCCTGGAGCACATCCCCTGCCTGGGGCACATCCCATCTGTGCCACCCGACCTCCCACACCACCCACAGCTCCTCAGATCCCCCACGGCTCTGCTGGGCGGGAGCAGGGAATGGAAGTGCTTGGACACTGCACACTGTGAGCCTGTTATTCCATCCATCCATCCATCCATGCCCTGCTCCCAAAGAGCTTTTCTGGAAGGGCTCTTCCTCTCAACAGCTGAACCCCATCCATGTTGAGGCATGAGATGCCCCAGGCTGCACTCAGACACTGGCAGGAAATGCAGTGGTTCCCCAGCTCATGTGGTCGAGCTCTTGGCTTGCACACTGCGCTTGGAAAGGGGAGGAATTCCTGCTTGGCTGCTGGACAAATCCAACATCCATCAACACCAGACCCAATGCTGAAATTTAGGGAGCAAAATGGAGCCTGGGGAAGCAATGCCTGAGCTAGCAGAGAGCCAGGCTAAGTAGCCCAGGATGTGAGTGGGCCACTCTAGCAGGGCACGCTCAGCAGGCTGGACTGGAGCAGCAGCAGATCCTCCTGCTCAGACCTCACTCATGCCAGAGCCTCTGAATTCCTGCTCCTACAGTTACAGTCACAGCCACTCTGGATCTGCACAACATCAAGCTCAGCTCTCTGGGGACAGGAGCCCAGCTCTGAAGTGACTCGTGGAAAAGCCAAGCCAGGGTGGGGGCAATGTCAGGATGAGGTGATAGGAAAGTCACTCAACAGAATTCTCTTAATGCCTCCAGGGCTGATCTTCTGAAGAGCAAACAAGCAGGTTTTATTTCAGGCTGGAACTAAATAAAAATTTTATTTCCATAAAGCCTGTGCTAGTTCTGCTAACGCAACATCAAACAGCAAAGATTTGCTCTGAGGACTTGCTCCAGGAGCCTCCACACTCCGAAAGGTGCAGATCATTTTCAGATTTTACAGAGTTACCACTCTCTGCATTCTGGGGCTGATTTGTTTTTCTCAGCCAAGAATTCCAAGTGTTGTGTTTGACAGCAAACTCCCCTTCCCTGAGTGATACAACATCAAACCAAGGGCTGAAGGATCTCACTTTGTTTGTCCTGGCCAACAATTAAGAACATTTGTTGTCCTCTGTCAAATTTTGATGTGAAATCTAAGCTCTATGCTAATTAAACCAAACAGGAAAAACATTTTTCTGTCCTCATGCAACCAATCACTCCTGGGCCCAAAGCACAACCTCAACCTCTTCCCAAGAACAGCTCCTTTCATCCTGAAATTCAACTCAGTTGCCAAGGCATGGGTTGGGTGTTTGGTTAGAAAGGGAAATGTTACCAAGGGCAAACCTGTTGGGGAAGATGAAGCAAGAAGGTCCTGCAGAGAAGATTTATTAGTAAAAGACTCTAAAAGTATAAAACCTGTAAGAGATATAGAATTAAAAGCTAGATTTGAACTGTAAGATGCTGAGCAGGAAAAGAGTAATTAAGTTAGCTAAACACAGAGCTGGGTGATTCAGTCACACCTCTGTCAGGACAAAAGGATGAATAAGGGGTTGGACCCTCTCAGGTATCAGGGAAAAGGTGGTTTTTCAGGTTCTTAGGATGTAGATTTGTATGGTAATATAGTAGTCCCCATAGGCTGTATGTAAATCCTGTAGGTTTTTGTATCCTAAGGTGATTGGTTGGTGCTGTTTAGAATATTCATGATACAAAGGGTTAAAATGGAATGTAACAGAGAATTCGCTCTCTTGCTCTCTTGCGCTTGCTCTTGCCCTCCTCTCCTGCTCGCCTGCTCTCCTGGATCCTTGTCCCCTTAGTTAGGCTGTCTCCCCATTACCAATAAACCAGGTGTCTTGAGAACATCCCGGTCTCAGGACATCTCTTTTTGGACTCAAACAACTACGACGTTTTCTACACAAGCCCTCAGGGCTTTGGAGATTAGGGCAATCAGAGATGGGCACTGAGAGGAGAAACTCCGGAATTCCCAGGCTTTCAAGGGCAGGATTTGGATAATCCAGGGAACAGCACAAACTCCAGGAGACTTCTACAAAGCATCTCCTGTCACTAAAGTGATTTTGGCATCAGACTGCAGCTCTTGGAGCTACTGTTTCAGGCTCCTGGCAAGGTCAGGAAGATGCAGTGACAAACAGCGTTTATGTTTTCGGAGGAATTTCTGCACAGAAAGGGGGATTGGACGTTGGAATTGTCTAGAACTGCCCAGCCAGGTGCAGGAGTCCCCATTCCTGGAGGTGTTTAAGGAAAGACAGGACATGGCACTCACCTGTCTGGCCTGGGGTCAGTCACAGGTTGGACTTGTTGATTTTGGAGGTTTTTTTCTGACCTCGGTGATTCTGGGATTTTTGTTTGAGTTCTGATTTTATGAACTATTTTGTTTCAAGTTCTGCTCAAGCACCACCGTGAAGTGATTCTGTCATTCCCTGAAAACCCAGCCCTGTGCAGACACGACACCAACAGACCTTCACAGCACCAAAGCAACAAAGGCAGCTGATTCAGGACTTGTATTTTTTTGCTTTAGCAAAGCTTTGTAAAAAACATTAGACAAGTTCTGACACTGTCAGCTGACACCCTCCTGTCACAAGAGGCACAGAGGATTTACCTTAAGGGCTTCTTGCTCTGGGGTCTAGGAGAACATTTCAGCTGGGTCAAACCTTCTAAACCCTTCCCTATTTTCTCCCACTTCTCTGCCACGGAAAGGCAGAAACTCGATTTGGGGTTTCGATTCAAGAAACAAATCCATCGGGTTTTTGGGGTTTTGGGGATGAGAACTGAAAGGGCAAAGGGGGCAGTGGGTGGCAGGAGAGAGGAAAAAGCTTGTTCTGCTCTGTTGCAAAAGAGCAAACAAAAGAACCCTGCAGTAGTACAATGTGTTGCTAATTACAATCATGCAAAAAATTCCTTTTGTCCTGTGAGCTGTGGAGGATTGCAAGGATTTATTTCCATGTGAAGAGAGGCCAAAGATATTCCTCCTCTCTTTCAATCGAGCTGCACACTTCTGGGGGCTGTGCTGGCTGGTCCCTAGCCTTGCTTGTCCCTGTCCCTATCCCTGCCCCTACTGCTTTAAGCTAACCCAGAATTTAAGGGACATTCCAACCCAAATCTGGTTGACCCAGCAATGTGAACATGGGCAAACCCAGCACTGGAAGCTTCCACCATCCCTCTAAAGTCAAGGCCAAAGCATTTACTGACGTTTTTAAACTTTGGATTGAGTGTTGGGATTTAGCTTTGGTAAGGAAACCAAAGCTGAAGAAGTTTCCTATTATCCCTTGACCACCAATTCCCAGACCAATTCCACGCTTCAGCCCTCTGGGGTTGGCCAACTGAAGTGCTCATGGGTCTGTGCCATAAACTCTGAAGTGATTTGGGTTAAAAATAACTCCACCAAAGACAATTAATCATTTAATAACCCTGCCTACTCCCTGCCACGGCTGGGAGAGCCTTGGGGAAAGAGGACAGTGGGCCAGATAAATTCTTCTGGCACACAAATACTGGGAAAGGAGCTGAGGAGGGAAATGTGGCCCCTTTCTGACAAAAACCTGAGCAAAAAAGTCCTGGATGCTGAGTGCCAACACCAACCTCCCAGCCCTTAACCCACAGCATCCATTGCTATGACACCTGGTTGGATCCCAGGATGTGGTGGCAGCTGGACTCCTGCACCATCCCTGCTGGAACTCCAGGGCTCTCCTCTCACCCTCTGCTCCCACACAGCTCTTTTGCTGGGGAGGATGAAGGATGTGTTTGTCCTCTGCAGAGTGAGTAATGCTGACCCCTGAGCCAGGACAGGCCAAGGCAAACAGCTGAGATTTCCCTGGAAGCACTGCAATCCTGGAGGGAAGCACACAGGGAAGGGCACACTGGACTGGGTGGGATTGGATGGGATGGGATTGGATTGGAGGCTGTCCTTATCCTGCCATTTCATTCTGCCTCCCACAGCTCCTCATTTCACTGACACAGAACACGTCCACCCTGTGAGACCCCACCTGGAATCTTGTACTCAGCTCTGGTGTCCCCAGCATCAGAAGAACATGGAATGTTGGATCAAGTCCAGAGGAGGTCACAAAGTTGTTAGGAGGACTGGGACACCTCTCCTGAGAAAGCTGGAGCTGTTCAGGATGGAGACCTCCCAGCACCTTCCAGGATTGGAATGGGCTACAAGGAAGCTGGGGAGGGACTGCTCATCACTGACAGGACAAGGGGAATGGCCTCAAAATGGAAGGGAGGAGAATTTAGATAAGGAGAAGGAATTCCCCCCTGTGAGGGTGGGGAGGCCCTGCACAGGCTGCCCAGAGAAGCTGTGGCTGCCCCTGGATCCCTGGAAGTGTCCAAGGCCAGGCTGGACAGGGCTTGGAGCAGCCTGGGACAGTGGAAGGTGTGCAGGGGCTTGGAATAAGATTCTCTTTCAAACCCCTTCCGAGCCAAACCATTCCATGACTTGAGGATGGAGACTGATGCTGCTGCCCTGGCAGGCTGCAAACACCACCAAACATCTCCAGTGCTGCAGGTCCATCAGCCCTTCCAAACAGGAAGGATTTTTGTTTGCAAGGTTCATCTCTGCCCATCCTCAGAGGGCTCTGACCCCAGACTGTTCAAGACCTCCAGGACAGACCCCATTTTCACGCTGTGCCCTCGTTTCCAGGAGCTCTGAGCAAACAGGGATTTGTGGCACAGACAAGGCCAGCACAGCTGAACATTTTATCATTCATTTGCACAGAATGTCCAAATATGTGCACACAATCCAAGGGCATATTTCTGGGAGCTGGCAGCCCTTGGAGCCTGCTGGTGTCCCTCAGGAGAAAACTTATGCAACCCACACTTGGAATCCATCCGTGCCAGCTGCGTTCCTGGGACTCTGCAGCCAGGCTCAGCTTTGCAAAGGTGCTGAGATGTGTGACCACCTGGGCTCCCACTATCCCAAAAAACACACCAAAACAAAGCCTTGGCTGCACTGACTGCAGTTTCCCTCTGCTAAAGGATTTGCCAGCTTGGGTGAGTGCATTTTTTCAGCTTTCCTTTCCAAATATTCTATCAAAGACCCAAATCAAAGGGTCAAACCCTCTGTTTGTTGTCAGAGGGTTTTTCCATCTCTGCCACTGGGATTCCCCCCAACCCAGTTCATTTCATTTGAGGAAAATTCTTTTTCTAGTGCTATAAAATTCTCAGCAACTGAATTATTTCAAAACCAGAAGGAAATGCTTGGTAAAATATAGTGATTTTTCCACCAACTACTCTCATTTCCCTCTTCACGAACCCAAATATTTCAATTTGTCTGTACAGCTTCAATTTAAAATAAGCACAGCACAAATAACTTGATAATTGGGACAAATATAATAGCCAGTGTCCCAGATAAAGATCACAGTTACCCATAGAAAACATTAAATGAGAAAGCAAGTAGCTTCATGAATTTAGAGTTCCCAGAAACAATGGGTTGGATTTTCAAGACAGATGAAGCCAAATAATTCTCCACTGGCATCCAAATAAAGTTTTCCAGAGTGCTCAACTCTCAGCAGCTCTTGCTGTCCTCCAATAACTCAAATTGATGTCCCAAAACTCTGACCTCAGAGGCACAAAACTTCCACAAACATCCCCCAGCACTGTGGATTTAGAAGTGTTTCTGGAGTGCTTGACAATGCCTCTTTGGTATTGATGATATTGTGGCTCTCCCACTTCCCTGCAGCTCTTTGAACAGCCCAGAACACACAAGAGCACTCCAGGAAAATGCAGCACCTCCCTGAGCATGGAAATGGAGCTGTGGATTTGTCCTCCTTCCCTCTGCAGCTGCAAAGCCAGGGCAGCACATCCCCACAACAATCCTTGGCTGGAATCCCATATTTGCAAACACCTGGATTTCCAACTCCTAAACATCCTGGGACCCTCATCCAGCCCTGTTCCCCAAAGGATTAACAGTTTGTTTTTTGTTTTTTGTTTTTTTACCATGTATTTTCCACCTCACCTCACCTCACAATGAAGTTAAGCCACTTGCTGTTGACATGTTTAGAAGTGGATGATTTATTTACTCACTGCCTCTCTTGGTTCATTTGGGTTTTGTTTCGAGGAACGGGAATGGCCCAGCAAAGCCAGGATTTGAAGGAGAAAAGGATGGAGAGAAAATGATGGAGAAGTAGCCAGGAAAATCCAAAGGACAAACATTTAAATAGCCCCTATCAAATGCTGCCTTTTTCACCTCCTGGGGATTACCCAGACCTCCCACCTCCAAACCCTTCTGTGCAAGAGCTGAACACCCAGGTACCAGCACAGGCACAAACACAATAAATGTCACTCATTTCCCTGGGGGATAATGGTAATTTCTTCTTCATGTAGACACCACACTTTGCTCTGACCCTCCCCCCCAAAAAAACCCACAAGAGTGATGATTATCCCTGCTCTGCCTGGTATTATCCAATATTCCTATTTAATCCACACAGCCTGAGGTGTTGAATCAACACTCAAATATTCAAATGAAGGGTCAATCTGTGCCCCATTCTCAGTGAAAGCTGCAAAAAATTCAGTTTCTGCTAAAGGCACAGAAAAAGAAAGACAAAAGTGTCAGCAAGGCCACTTACTGAGAAGTCTGACACCAAGGCAGACAAGCTGATCAAAAAGTATGTTGGCAAGATGGATGGAGCACAAGGGGTAGGCCTTCAACACAATTACATTCAATAATGCCCTGAAAAAATTACAATTCAAAAATAATTCAATGGAAAAAATGCACTAGGGACAGACAGAGCTGTTATTTATTTATTTATAACCTCAAATCCTCAACCACTGGCAGGGTAAAATGCTCTCCCCATCATTGGAATAAAAATAATCCTGGCTAGAATTTGTTTGTTGTAGATACATTACCTAAAGAAATTTAACTCTTCTTGCTGGTTGGCAAACTTTCACGGACAACTTTGGATTTCCCTGGGAGTATCCTCTTAAAATTCCTCAGTTTCTGCAAGATGTGGGTGCACAAATCCTCATTTCAGCATTCCTGCTGTACTCCCTCGTGCAGGCTTGTGTCTGCTCCCTAACTGGATGATTTCAGAAATGAAAATCCAACGACAAAGAAAAAATTTTCTCAGCAGGAGCCTCCAGTAAAACAATTCACTCAAGGCTTTCCTGAAACTGAGAGCTGAGGAAGTTTCTGACACTGGGGCAGGGGGAAAAGGCCAAATCCATAACAGAGGAACCACCAATAAATAAAGATTCACGTTTTAAGTCACTGTTCTTCCTCCTGAAAACGAGCTCCAGCCACAGATTTATCCTTGGAAAGCAAATCCACTACAGAAAGAGGAATGTACCACCAGCAGGTCGTGTTCTCCTTGCACAACCAGAGCAGCACAGCTTCCACCCACCAGTCCCAACCCCCTGGGACACCTCCCACTATCCCAGATTGCTCCAAGCCCATCCAGCCTGGCCTTGGACACTGCCAGGGATGGGGCAGCCACCTCTTGATAATCCAATGGATTCCCTTCAGATGTAGGGAAATATCTCTCCTCCTCACCATTACCCCTTAAACCCCACTGCACACAGATGCTGCTGTTTTGTTTCACCTGAAAAACACATCTGCTCTTTCACTAAGCACTTCTAATTTAAAAAATAACTGTTTACATGTAAAAATGGGGGGGGTGTTGTCAGCAGGTTATTGGTACCAACAAGCCACCAGCAGCAAAGGTTTAAGATTTAATTTCAATTAAGAATGAACTTGCCTTGTGCCACATTATTCCCTGAGGTTTTGGCCGTTTGCAATTAGTCTGGATAGTCCTTGTTGGAGTGAGGATGTAATCCACAGTTAAATCATGATCATCCAGGAGCTCCTCTGCTATGTCAAGCACCTACAAGGCAGAGGTTTGGTTAAGTAGCTAAAAACAAATCCCCTAAAGCTGGGCCCCATTCCTGCTGTCCTGTCACATGAAAATCCACCAAAGACAGTGGGAATGAAGATGCCAAACCAAGATCATTCCATGTCTCCTCTCCAGACAGAGCAGGAAGTGCCCCAGAGTTCCCTCCCCTGGAGAGGGGATTTGAGCATCTGCACCCACCTGGCAGTCATGCACGATGGTGACCACAGGTGTGTCCTCCTGCACTGCACCCATGCACACCATCATTGCATATTCCATGTCTGCATAACCTTCCCCTTTGCCAATTCTCCAGCCTAAAGCACAGAAAAGTGGGGGAAAAAAAAAACCAAAAAACAAACAGCAGAGAGGAAAGTTGTTGTTAAAACTGTGTAATTAACCCAGCAGCGTGCATGTTGTAACTCTGGAAAAAATCAGGTCAGCATCTCTCACAGAGTGCAGCTTTCCTTGAAATCAGCACTGAAAGGAAAGGAAACATCAGTTTCAATGACTCCTAAAAGATCCCAGAAGCTTCCCATTCAGAATAAACCAATTTAATGCAGTTAACATAGCAGTTCATTTAGCAATTGTATTTAGAACCTTCTATTCATATCCAACACAGGTTAATGTGGGTAAGGAGGAGTCTGGGTCACATATAAAAACACTGTTATTTTAGGCAAGGGATAAAGTCAGTGGAAAGTTTTTCAGCATCAGCAGGTTTCCAAAACACTCAGAAAACGCAAAATCTGATCCCCCAAATAGGTACTGAATCAGCAGGTCTAACACAGGTCCTTTCACACAGCCTGTGTGAGCAGAGCAGCTCTCAGAGCAGGGAGCCTGCCTGCATTCCTGTAAAACACCAAGGATTGCTTGCCTCAGGGGTTCTCCTGAAGGCCAAAACAGCTCTGAGCCCACTGCTGCGTGCCTGGAGGCATCGCCGCTTCCTGCTGGCACTGGGAGCAGGGATTTGTCACACTCACAGGCAGAACCCAAGACCACAGCTCAGCTCCAAGGACAAATCTGTCTCAGACACTGGGGCTGGCACTTGGGACCTTTCTGCTGGAAGTTTTTTTTTNCTGTCTCCCCACCACTAATAAACCAGGTGTCTTGAGAGCACCCCGGTCTCAGGACATCCCTCATTGGACTCAAACAACCACGACGTTTTCTACACCTCACCTTTCTCAGAGACAGCCACTGATCCCACAACAACCAAGTCCACTTGTGCTTTCCCATCCAGCCCCACGGGCACGCTGTAGTCTCTGACACCCTGCAGGGAAAAAAAAAAAACAAAACACAACAGCATTTGAGGTTTGCAGAGGGCAACAATCTTCCAAGCACTGAGGCAGAAATCCGGGATATTTTGATAAATCCAAGTAACTCCCCACGTTTCCAAGTGTCTCTTCCATGTTTAGCCAAGAAGTGCCTGTCTGGGAAGTTATCCCCCAGGGAATCCTAGAATAGATTCCCTACTACAGTGACAAGAATTTTGGCACGCTGCAAGGGGAGCTGAGGGAGGTGGGCACTTTTAGAAGGAAGGTTATTTATTTAGGATCAAAACCTGATATTTTGAACCTTTTTTTTTTTTGAAAATCTGCTCCTAAAAATGAGGGCAAGTGACACTTCCTATTTACACTTCCCTACTCTTACTAAAAACTTGAGGAATACCAGAGCACTACAAATGCTTCAACTGATTCTGAAATACAAATCACAAAGTTAATTTAGGCACAGACAGGTACAGCACAAAGGAATCTGGAGTTACACAAAGTGATACAATTTTTCTTTTTTTATTCCACCCTCTCCCTGTTCAACCCCACCCACTCCTCCTCAATTTATTCTCATCTCAACAAAAATTCTGCTCAGATTGCAGAAACTAAAAATTATGTTCACTTGGGGTTTTTAAATATAGGAGGTTTAGGACTACTAAAAATATATCTTGGGATTCAATCACTCCCAATATATGAGTACAACACGCTGTAAATGCTCCTCAGACCAACTCAACTTGGTGCTAATTAGAAATTAACAATATTAAAATCACAATAGAGAGCCAAACGTTTTCTGTGCAGAGCACAAACCCCAAGAATTCAGCAATTTGTGGCTGACTATCAGCACTAATGGCCACCAGGCACTTCCCAGCAGTGTGGTGAGGATTGTTTGCACAGTGCTTTGTAAATACAAACTGCCAACAGCGTTTTTTCATTAGTGGGCTGGGGGGAAAAAAGCAGACACGAGCCCAGATCAGACAGCAGGCCAAGAGAAAGGTCTCTTTCAAAAGTGCTCTTCAGCCCTGAACAGCTTAATTAGTTAATGACCCCAGCAGAACATCCAACAAAGAAAGTCACTACTAATTACCAGCCATTTACAACCTCAGCTGTTTATGGGGTTGCTGCAGGACTTTATTGCCTTTAGCAGGAGATAAAGGAGGAAATAAATCCCTTTGGTAACCTATTCATGCTGCATCGGTTGGGTTTTCCTGGCAAATAAAGGTGGATATAAAACCTGCCGGGCTCCTCTGGCCAAAGCCTTCAGCTGTGCGGTGAGATTGTAACACGAGAGGGCAGCAAGAGACCGCGCTGCAAACCCCAAACCTCCCCACGCGGCCGGGCCTCAGGGCGTGCAAACGATTCACGGCTCTCTGGGTGTTGTATTCTTAAAAAAAACCCCTCATCTTTCCTATCTGCTAACACCTAAGAGCACTAAAATACTCCCCAGAGGGTTCAGCAGCTCCAAACTGCAGAATGTAGGAGCAGGAATGAAGAGCTAAGTCACTGTCATGGGTTTCTTTCAAATCCTTGTAGATGATGTCTCTATAAAACCAAAAAAAACCCACCTCCTTTCCTAAAAAAAACTAATGAAAGATTATCTTTAAATAGTAAAACTGACTGAAATGACAGGTTTTGTCTTTTTATGTTAGGTGTAAGAAAGTGAACACTTGTCAAAAGAAAGAAGGATGTTGTGAAAGTTTCGCCTTTCCTTTCCTTTCCTTTCCTTTCCTTTCCTTTCCTTTCCTTTCCTTTCCTTTCCTTTCCTTTCCCTCATCTTCATTCTTTTAGTGGATGTAAATAAATTATCCTTGTAATTTTAAAGCGAGGCTGTTTTGCTCTTTACGTTCTCCTAGTCACATAAAATACAGCAAGTGATGAAACCATCACACTCACCTCAAGTTGCTCACGATTTTCCAAAAAAACCACTGACAAACACCAATCCTGTCCTGCTAAGATTAAATTTTCTCCTGATTTCAGTATCATCAGTGGCAGTTGTGCACACAAACCCGGGAATAACATCCTAACAAGAGGGTGTTTCAGGTTTTTCCAACTTCCAGCTGGTCCATCCTCAGGCCACAGTGTCTCACAAGTTAATCCAGCCCTCCCTCATCCCCCATTCCCACCTGAGATGTGGCACATCTTCTCAGGATCTCCTTGGTTGCACCTGGAGGGGGAACAATCCTGTTGAACAGCCCAGTCCTCAGCCGTGGAGTGGGAACCAGCAGAGTCTTCCTTGCCTGGGGGGGACCACGTGAAAAGGTTCATTTAGCACTGAGGAAATATATTTATTGTCACACAGTAACAACTACATGGCCAAGTATTTGATTTGTCATGTTGTAGTAGTTAGGGTCTTCGATCATGTGGGGCTTGTAAGATCAATTTAATCCAATACAGGAAAATTCCATAAAAAGAAGGAATAAGAAGGAAATAAGAAGGAAATAAGAAGGAAATAAGAAGGAAATAAGAAGGAAATAAGAAGGAAATAAGAAGGAAATAAGAAGGAAATAAGAAGGAATAAGAAGGAATAAGAAGAGGGATACGAATAAGAAATAAGAAATAAGAAAATAGAATAAGATAAGAAATAATAGAATAAGAAATAATAGAATAAAATAAGAAATAAGAAGAAAAATTGAAGAAATAAGTAAGACATACATTTGAAGATATCTGGGGACATACCTTTAATGACATCCCCTCCTTTAAAGCCATGTCTCTAAATAGCTTTACAAGAGATGATAGTTTCTAACTGACAAAGGGCAGGGTTAGGTTGGATATAAGGGAGAAATTCCTCCCTGTGAGGGTGGGCAGGCCCTGGCACAGGGTGCCCAGAGAAGCTGAGGCTGCCCCTGGATCCCTGGAAGTGTCCAAGGCCAGGGTGGACAGCACTTGGAGCAGCCTGGGAGAGAGGAAGGTGTCCTTGCTCATGGCAGGAGGTTGGAACTGAATTATCTTTCCAAGTCCCTTCCAACCTAAACCTCAAGGTCCACAAATGAACCACACAAAACCCTTTGAAGACGCAGCGCCAGGCGTTGCTGAGCTGCTGCCAGGCCCTCCTGTCCCCTCCCAGCTCCTCCTGGGAGAAAACATGAAATGAGAAAGCCAGGAAAGCCGGTAGCTCCATGGATTCAGAGCTCCCAGAAACAGTGGGTTGGATTTCCACGGCAGGTGAAGCCAAACCATCCCGCCAGGGTGCCCTTACCTGCAGAGCCGCCAGCCGCGCGCCTTCCAGAGGCTTGTCAGGATCCACCTTCACCTCCCCTGCCCTCCTGAACACATCCAGCTCCCCGAGAGAGCTGCAGGCCTGGAGAGAGCCCTGGGAGAGGGAAGGAGCCGGCAGGAGAAGGGTTTTCACTTACTTGCAGCGTTAGGAAGCGGGCGTTCCTCTGGGGAGCATCGGGGTTTATTTTTACTCTACGGGCAGCCTGGAACTGCTGCAAGCCCAGAAGCCTCGTGGCGGCATGGGAGGCGCCCTGTTTGCATAAAACACCAGATCACCCGAGGGGCTTCGCAGCAAAGATGGGCAATTTAGAGCCTTTCACCCTCCACAGAGGCTGATTTCCGCAGGTTTTTAATTGAGGGGCTGTTAATTTTCTCTCAATCCCTGGAAACGTCCAAGGCCAGGCTGGACAGGGCTTGAAGCAACCTGGGATAGCGCAAGGTGTTCCTGCCGATTGAACTTTAAGCTCCCTTCCAATTTAAACCATTCTGTGTCTCGGTAACTGACGAGGTGGTTTTGTTTTCTTTCCTTCGAGGGCTGCGAGACGCTGGCCCAGGAAGCTGAAGGGGAACTGGGGGGGGGAACTGAGGGCGCCTCCCGGCCTGCGCTGCAGGGAAGGAGCCGCAGGAGGAGGCTCCCAGCGCCGGCAGCCGCCGTACCTTGAAGTTGGGGATGCGGCCGCGCACGGGCCGCGGGAACTCGGCCAGGCCCGAGGCCTCCAGGTGCTCCCACACCTTCTCCCGGATGTCCCACTTGGAGAGGGGCCCTGAGGGGAGCGCCCGGCCCGGCCCCGCCATCGCCGTGACGTCACCGCCATCCCCTCCCCGCGTTCCCGCTCCCGCCGCCGCGCCGTGACGTCACCGCCGCCACGCCCCCTCGCTCGCTCCTCGGCCCTGACGTCACCGCCCCGCCCTTTCCACGCGCCCGCCTGTCTGGGTAGTGACGAAACTGCCGCCAGGCCACGCCCCCATGTCAGGGCGGAGGGGCGGGGCCTCTGCATTATCCACGCCCCCTCCAGCGTGCGCACGCGGCGGCTACGGCGGCGCTGAGGGCTCAAAACGCCTCGAGGGCAAAGTTGGGGGAGCAGGGTCAGGGAACAGCGCTCAGGGCCCGATTTATTTCTGGAATTAAACACAAAAAAGGCTGTGCTGGCGCATTAATGTTAGAATTTCGCCCTCATTATATAAATACCACGGGCTTTCCATCATATGGCTGGGGGTAAAAACCCACCCCTCTTTCTGTAAAATAACCCCTCACGTTAATTACTTTTCCGTTGAAAATCGGCTGGTGGTGAATAAAACAACATCCAGGTTCCCCACCTGCCGGCTTCCTTTAAGCTCACTTCTTGCTGGCCTTTCGCTGAATAATAAACGATTGATTTGCATGATTTATTATTTATAGAATTAGCGTTCTCGGCTAAAACCATCCCCCCACCAAGCCCCAAGCGGAGGGAGGGCGTTGAGAATCCCGACATCCCTGAAGCGGGGCGGGATGGGATGGGATGGGATGGGATGGGATGGAGGGGTCATGGGAACAATGAGACGACGAAAATTTATTTTAAAAGCGTGGCGGGAAGAGGGGGAAATGCCTTCAGAGCTCGTGCTTGGCTGGGATGCTGCGGGTCCTCGTCCCTTATCAGAGCCCTGGCTGTGCCAACCCCCCCAAAAAAAAGCGGAACAAATTCTGCTGCTCCTCCCTGAGCGCTTGCAGATGGAGCCGGGCAGATGCAAACTCCTTTTTGAGGAGGTTTTTTGTGTGTGTGTGTTTTTTTTTTCTCCACAAAGGCCAAAACTCTGCCTTTGAACTCTCTTTCCCCCCCTCCAGCTCCATGGCGATTCCCAAATTCGGGTTAATACCCGCACATTGCAATAAATGCCGTGGCGAGGCTTTGCCTCTTTGCTCGTGAGCATCCAAAAAAAAAAAATTTAATAATAATAATAATAAAGGTTTGGAGCGCTGGTGCTGCTGGTGCTGGGGCTTGGGAAGAGCCTTTCCTGAGCTGGGAATGCTGCTGGAGCCAGCGGGAATCCTTCCAGGCACAGCAGACCACCCATGTGGAGCTGGGCCGAGGTGTTTGAAGCTTGTTCCTTGCTCTTCCAACTCCTGCGGAAAAAAAACAAAAAAAAACCCAAAAAAACCCAAAACCCCTCCCAGTGACTCCGCTGTCCCTGCGGGGAGCTGGGGATGGGGCCTGGGGTGAGCAGCCCATGGGGTTGTGGCAGGGCTGGGAGTGCCAGCACCGCCTGGCCGCTGTCACCCAACGTCCCCACCCCAGCTTGGGACTCGTCCCCACCCCGAGGGAGGGAGAGCGGTGCTGGTAATTAATCCATTAACAATCAAGCAGGGTTGAGGTCCTTCTAGACCACCTACATCTTCCTCCAGGCACGCTCAGCAAAGCCTGTTCCTTCCCTATTTGCTTCCAGAAAAGAGGGGCATGAGCTGTTTTCTACAAATCAGGGTGGTTTGCCTTGAAAAAATAATGAGGAGTTTGCTGATAGGTGGCATTTTTTTTTTTTCTTGCTGGTTGAATTCTCTTCTTTGTCACCACAGGGCTGAAATTTGCCCTAAATTGCTTTTTCAGGGTCTTCTCTGTCACTGCAGCCTGGAGCAGCTCATACAGATGCCACAGGAAAAGCTCTTTTCTTTGGGAGGCAGGCAAGGCCACCACATCTTTATAAATTAAATCAAATCAATCTTTGGGTGTGCTTGAGTCACTTCCGAAATCCATTTTGACCAAGCTGAATCAAATGTTTCAGTGAAAGGGGTTAAAAAAGGATCTGGGATTTTGAAACAAACAGAACGGAGCTCTCTCCCTTGAAACACCCACAACTTGTGAAAACACCTAAAAAAGGGAGGGACAGATGAATCAGATGAATCCAAACCCTGGGAAAAATGCAGAAATCAACTTCTCGTGCTGCAGAAATCATTCCTTGGAACTGCAGGCTGAACATGCCAGATCATCCATGAAAATCAGCCCAAATATACCCAAAAAGGAGCTTTAAACCAGCCATAATGCTCTGCTTGGGCTTCGACAGTGAAAAAATTTAAAAGGCTACGAATTTTAAAGGGAAGAATTTTTAATGAAGTTTTCATTAATGAAATGAGTGTGGATTTCCATGTGTGAATAAAGAGTGCAGGAGCCAATTGTTGTGTTTATGAAATAACCTGGTGAGGGAGGCACCTGAAGGCAGGTGGGGCTGGCATGTTTGAGCCCAGCAATGTCTGGAAAATTGGGATGGAATTCCTTTCCCTTCCCTTCCCTTCCCTTCCCTTCCCTTCCCTTC
>VWYO01016430.1:13603-24427 GCA_013400275.1 Rhadina sibilatrix | reverse complement strand
TTTTTTTGGGTCTATAACAAGCCTGAGATAAGAACACTCATCAGCTGAGATAAGACACACCCTCTCCCATCTCTCCAGATACAGTACACGTTGTTCTGTGGCAGCAGTTTTCCTTTCCTTGGCTGCAGGAGTGTTTTTCAGCTCAGCGGGAAGGCGCCTGCATGAGAGCAGAAATAGCGAGAGCCTTCCGCGCTTCCCCTCTTCTCTGAAACCTTCACGTTTGGCTCCTCCCGGGCTGGGGTGGGGATGGAGATTCAGCTCAAACCCAGCTGGAGGACACTTTTCAGCAAAGTCAGACCCAAAATATGTGGCGGGAGTGCAGCCACTGCCCGTTCACTGAGTCAGGAACAGCCGTGCCAAGGATGTGGCGCACACTGAGGAGCCAAGCCAAGCCAGACTCAGAGATATTTTAGGTACTTGCAGGGGCAAAACTGTAATTTCCTAGGAAAATTACTTCTGAACTTTAGATGTCTAGAGAGCTGCTCAGCAAGGTTTTAAGGATTACAATTAAAACATCTAAAAGCAGACGCACTTTGCATGCTTTGAGTTGTTTTATGATGTGTTTTGGTGGTTTTTTTGGCTTTTTTTTTTTTTGTTGTTGTTGTTGGGTTTTTTGGGATTTGTTTTGGTTTGGTTTGGGTTTTTTTTTTGTCCTGATGGGGAGTTGGGATGAACGAGGATTTCAGCTTTTGGGTTTTTTTGCAGCCTACATTATCTACCCAGTCAAGCCCATAAAACGGAACAAAGCCTAACTTATTTTTGGAGGTTGGTTTTGTTTTTTTCTTGGAGGGGCAAATTGTTTTAAAATTATCACTGTTTCTGTGAATATTTCACAACCAGTAAGAAACCCTTTTTAAAAAACTAGGAGTCTGTTTCAATTTTGTGAAGTCCCTGGCACGTGTAGATAAAGGTTTCAAACATAGTTCCGTTGCTTTTGTTGCCTAAGTGGATTTTTCTGTATTACAGCTGTAATGTGTACTATTCAGGAGTAGCAGACTGAATTGTCCATGTTGAAGTGGGTGCTGTTAAGGAGTTTGTTGGCACAAAGAATTGTTCCAGCTGCTTCACCTTCCATTCTCTTCCTCAGTTCAAGAAAAATGTACAAAATTTGCCCTTACTTATCTTGCATCAGAGGGAAAGGATTCTTTGTCCATTCAGGTTTTTTGCATTTTATCAGCACTTTACATTCAGGTTTTCCCCTTTATCTTTAGTTACATTCAGCTATATCCAGCAGATCCCAAGCTCTGAAATAATTTGGGAATCTTACTCAGGACATCACTACCCAACAGAAACTACCTGGTTTCAAATAACATTTTTTGTATGCGTTTTCCCTGGAATTTTTGGCCAACATGGAAAAGAAGTCAAGTTACAATTATACTCCTAATTACCTGTACCTGACTCCAAATAAAATAGGAAACTATTAAAAACCTTCCTGGGGATTAGATGGTATTAAACAGAAGATAATTAGTGCAAAGGTGAGAAGAGGCGATCCCATTTTCCCATTTGTCAAACTTGGTGCAGAATGGTGCTGAGTTTGAGAGGTGTGACTCTCAAATACAATAAAATGTTATACTGAATTTCAGCTACAATTGATTAACAAGTCATTTACAACTCTTATTACATTTTTAATAATGATGAAACACAAACTGTCACATGGAGACACCATATATTTGGTGTACCAAATATAACTACACAGAAATATGCAGGCATAGAAATAGAACTTTGATATGTGTGGATTTTTTTTTTCTGACAAGACTGAGGAAGATAAAGTTTCTAAAATAATAGAGAAATAGAAGAAAAAACAGCAAGAGAAGAAAGCAACTGTCAGGGTAAACAGATACTTCTTTAGATTAAGTTTTGCTCTACTGAACCTTATCTGTCTACAGGCTTGTTCTGATTTTTGTTTTGTGTCTGGGGTTTAGTTTGGACTAACAGGAAATCTGGTATGTTGTAACTTGATTTTCAAGATGCTTTTAAAAATAATCGTAAAGTGATTGAGGGCACACCTGTGGGTTTATATTTTAGGCAAATCCAGTTTCCAAAGAGATAAATCTGGGATATTTAAAATGAGGTGGCGCTGTGTACAAGAATTCAATCTGGTTTTAAAACCGCTTCGTTAGCCTTTGAGAACTCTAAACCAGCACATCAATAACAGTAGCAAAATACAATTTTTTTTTTCCTCATAGTTTTGTACGTTCTAGGCGGGCTAACTGTAGTAATTAATATTTGGTCATGTTTAACATTGATTGACCAAAGCTATTTGAGGCCCTCCGTGGTGCTGATGGCAGCTCCAGGTTCTGATGCAGAACATTAAGCAGCTGATCAGCTGGAATGAGAGCGTGGGACCTTCTGTCAGGGAACGAAGGACAAAATTAATTGGGGACACTCTCATCCTTCCAGCTCATACAGAGCTCAGCAGGAAAAAAAGTTATTGGTTGTTTTTTGTCAATGTGGCTAAGTGAATTCCTACCTTCCCTTTCCCTGTGCAGGAGGGACTCAGCTCTGGCTTATCCTGAGTATCCTGAAGTACTGAACTCTGGAGTATCCTGGGATTCTGAATACTGTTGGAATTTTATAATTATTATACTATTATAATATATATTATTTATTATATAATTTTATAATTTATTGAACACCAATTTTGTATTTCTTTTTAGAAACAAATCCATACAACAAGCTTCTCTTAAATGAAACACTTCAGTGCCAGGTGTTGTTTTCATCTGTTGTTTAATATTTTACCTGTACAGCAGTGTGCATATACAACATACACTGTCTTTTATAAACTCATAGTAAGACTTGCTCGATTTTCATTAAAAGAACTGTGTGGATTTGCTGACCTTCCTTATGTTCAGGCATTGCTTTCCTTAGTCACTCACTCTGCCAGAAACCTCCCAACACAAAGAAAGAGAAGAAGCTGTCGATAGGTCAGGTTTAAATTGTATGCTATTTTGCAAATATCTGTGTAGGCAATTTTTTTGCTTTTGAAAAAGAAATTAAAAATCCATACAGCAATATAGTTGAAGTTGATAACTTCTGACTTAAAAAAAAAGGTGCTGGCTGAGGGTGAAGATAGATCAAAGAAGCTCAGGCCAATAATCTGCACATGGACTTCAATCTAGAAGGCACAATTTATTTTCCCAAAATATCTCAGCTACTCAGTTTGAGTTTTTAAAGAAATAAATAATACAGAGTTTTGTATAATATATTTCTGTAAAAAAAAAAAATCGTATTTTTATACTATCTACTTCTAAATTCTGTTTCCCATTTCTGTTCTTCTAAATATCATTTATTCAACAAAAGAAGCTCACATAATGATCTTGGCTTCATCTTTGAAGCTGACACAGCTTCTTACCATCTAATGAAACATAATATTTTCTTGATCACCTATTCTCTTTTCCCCAGCGCAGCTCACTGCAGTTTTGTTTTATCAGAAACCAGCCAGCCAACAGGACTGGCGATGCACTCAGGAGAACTTCTGGGGATCATAACAGAAAGCAGGAGATCAATGGGCAGTCGTAGAGATTCCCTTGGAAGGAGCAATGGGTGTGCAAACCGAGCCTGTAAAAGCTGAGGCCCCTCAAACCACAGGGGCTGGAATGAAACAAAAACAACCCCTTCCCCTGAAGCTCAGCCCTGACAGCAGAGGTGTCTATGGTAGTGAGGCACAAAGAGGTCTCCAAGAGTTGTTCTGTTGGAAAGGACAAACAGATCTGGCTGTTGCTCCTCAAGAGATCTTCGAGGCAATGTCTTGGAATAAGAGACGAAGCAGTCCCTGTTGGAATTCTGGAAACTTAGATTTTGGGGGTTTAGTATATAGTAATACATGTGAGTTGAGATGGAGGGCTTTGGGCTTCGTCTGGGTCCTTCTTCTTCACCTCCTTCCTCCTCCTTCTTCATAGGTTTAGGTGGTTTTCTGTAACTGACCTTTTGTGGACCTTGGGTGGTCATTATTGGGTCAGAAGTATAAATAAAATAGGTGTCACCTCATTATTGGGTAATCAGCACTTAAATAACCTTGGAAGGAGTCAGAGGTGCTCCATTTTACCTCATTTCTCTAACTTGCTAGCTAGAGCTCACACCTCATGAGACTGTACATAGATAAGAAACAATGAACATCCAAGTCCAAACTCAACATCTGTATTTCCCATGTATTAATCATCCCAACCTTAACAACAACAACAACAACAAAAAGAAGAAGAAAGAAAGAAGCCAGAACCATCACAAACTGTGCCCCATGTGAGGATCGAACTCAAGTCTCCAGAAAATGAAGTTCAGAGAGAGCTTGTGATCAGAAATGATTCTGATTAGGAATGAATGTAGGATCTGGATTTAGGTTTTCCATCAATAGTGACACACACCACATTTAACGTCTAAGAAGTCGCCTCTCTTATACTCTTTTAAAAGAGCTTTTGTGACAGGTTTTCAGGAAGCTTTGCTAATTATAGATCACTGTCTTTGGAGGAGGCAAAAAAACAAGATCTGAATACAGAACTCAAAATAGGAATGGATGTGTCCTAGCAGTGGGTACAATATGGTTGCTTACGACACAAATTAATGCAAAAGAAAGAATAACTTAGTGGGCAATAAAAGCAGAAGAAAATGTTGAATTTTCTGAAAATCTCATTGTCTATTTGATATAACCCTTTTTTATCTCAAAAGTATGTTCCTGGAGTAATCTTTTAATTTTTTGTTATCTAAGTGTCATCAAATTTTTGTAATTTCATTAAATTGTAGTCTCAGTCTCACCACCATTATCTCAACCCATTTTGATAGAAATGCACAAATAATGTTACAGCCTCCTTAATTCCAATGAGGCTATTTATGTGTTTTAGGAGGATCAAGGGAGGATTGGTGGAGGAGAAAAAGGAGGATCTGTGCACAGAGAAATGTTCTGCTTTGGGTCAAAGCTGCCCCATTTCTCCCAGTGCTGTGATTGGTGTGTCTGTGCCTCAGTGGCCATAATTTGTGTAGTGATGAATGTAGAAACAACTGGAAGAGAACAGATGGTGCCCTTGTTAGTCTGGATTTTCTTCCAAGCAAGATTTTATACTCTTGTTGCTCATCTTTCCATCTTGAATCATATTCAACATCTCTAAAGCTTGAATAACATTTAATTCAGGGAAACACTGTCAGTATAAAAGTTAAAAAAAAAAAAAAAGAAATCACAATTATTTCTGCAATCTGTTAAGTTTTTTTTACATATTTACATTAGTATTTTAATATGTGATTCATCTAAATACTTCTCACTTATATCTCTTCTTGAACAGCATGCAACTCCCAGCATCATCCATTTCTTCACTAAGTTTTGCCTGCTGTTCCAGAACTTTATGTTCAACTGGATTGTAAATGTAGCTGAAATAGAAATGCTGAAAACATTTTAGTTCAAAAGAACAGCTCTGCAGTCTGATTATTTAAAAAATCTCCCCGGTCTCCTAAGTTTCAAGAACATATGGCAATTCACCCATGATTATTTTTGCTAAAAATGATTTTAATTTAATGAGTCAATGAAATTAAAGATTTCTTTTTCTGGCAGCTGGCTCTCTCAAAATTCAAGGTCAATGCACAGTGTTGACATAATTGCACAGCCAGCCTGTCCATGTTCTACAGGTGTCAGTCACATTGAAAATAAACACTAATTACGTATTTTAATGTGTAGCAGAAGTCATATTCAAAAGGAAAATCAGTGAAAACAACGACAAGCTTATTCAAAGTCACTTTTGGGATATCAAGTCCTCCTACTCTGAGGAAAGCACATTTTCCTTATCATTACTGTGTGCATCTATCCGAATGTTGTGCTGTATCTTTTTGTTCATTAATTGCTTGACATCATTAAGACTTAAGTGATTCCTAATGATTCATAACTGAGCTTTCAGCTGGAATACATCAACAAGAAGATTCAGAACTCAAATCCCAAACCCTCCAAATAGCATTTAATTTGATAAATCCAGGGGTTATAGTGTGAAAGGAAAACTCTAATAGCTGTAATACAATCAAAAGAAGGGAAAGAAACTAATGCAGAGAAATGAGAAAACCAAGAGATTCAAACTTTACTTAGAGTCTAAAGGTCAGAAAAATGGTGTGATTTCTGGAGCTAATGTGTTGCCAACTGCCCAAGAGGAAAAAAAAATCCCTAAGCAACACAAACCCTAAAATTAAAGAAAAAGATTTTTTTTAAAAATCCAGCAGTCTTGAAGGATGGAACAGTGCTGCCCTGAGGTAGTTCTGCCACACTCAGAAGGAATTTATGGCATAAAAATGTCCTTGTACTGCAAGCCAGCTCTGCTATGTGCCATATCCCTCTAATCACATCAACAGGGACCGAATTCCCCAGCAGCAGAAATTGAGGGTAAGAGCAGCGTGTGAAATTAAAGCTGGGGGGCAAAACTCTGGGATGGTCTGGATTTCCCTCACCTGCATCTAGGAGATATCCATAATGAGGGAGAGGAAGGTGCCCTGTTCTCCTCTGTGCCACTCCCCAGGAAGGTTCTGATGGATGAAATACTCAATAGGAGACACCTGCACAAAAGGTGCTGGGTTCCCCCCTGGACAGATTTCAGTAACACACAACCATCTCTCAGAGGATAAAAGCACAGGGCTGGATTGGAGTGCACCTGGTGACCTTGTGTAGTGACACATCAATCCTTGAAAAACACGCAAACCTGGAAAGAACTTAAGTGGAAATTAAAACAAAAGAGGGTGATCTGGAACCAATAAAAAAAAAATCAGGATCTAAAATTTTTAAGAGTTTTTCCTACTATATTTCTTAGGGGGAAAAAAGAAAAAGTAGTTGTTTGGGGTTTTTTCCTCAGATGGTGAGATAGTTTTGTTTGTAAATAAGTTGTCATTTTCAACTAGGAAAACATAAATACTGAATTTAATTGTAACAGCTGTCATTTTATCTGATATCTATCTTGTGAGCCATTCTGTTCTCTGCCATAGTTGTCTATGTTTAGACAACATGTTTCTCTTTCGTGCATTCAAAATGCATAATTTCAGAGAGGATTGATGAATATATTTTTCACATCTGTTATTGGAAAAAAGGGGTATTTTTTATTTTGGGGGGTTGGGTGTCTCAGCTCTCTGAGTGCAGAGGGAGAATTTATTCTTTCTTCTCATATTTGAAGTTCAAGATATTGACTATGATGTTTTTCATCTTAGGGTCTCAGAGTGGTTGGACTGAGGTTAGAATTTGGTTCCACAAATGAGTATATTAAATACTGGAACATTATTTAATTAATTGGCTTTTGCTGCTCTTTTCATAGTTGAGGTTCAGAGCCTTTGTAACAAATGGATAATGCACAGTAAGGACCTGGTATTGAATTTGGCTCCAGTTTCCAAAGTACTTAATTTTTTTTTTAAAAAATTATATAATCTAATGTATATTTTATTAATATAGGCTTTATTCAAAAACTTGGCTTTTCAAAGGAATGATATGCTGTGTTGAGCTTCAGAGGTACTTAGAGGTCTCAGATAAATTGTGAATTATCTCTGTAGTAACACATTGAGCCTTTCCCTTGCAGAGAGTCTTTGATCCCAGACACATTTTTTTCTTTTTATTTTTTTAACACCACGTAACCATCTGAACTTTCAGAGTCCTACAATCTAATAAGTACTAAATTCTCTGGTTAAAGTTTTGTTGGGAAAGAGATTCCATTAAAAATGACAGCCTTTTCATATTTGCATGAGTCATATTCCTTTAGCTGTTTTACTTTGGTTTACATTTTGATGAGGAGGTCTGGGATAACATTTGCATTGGCAGAATTTCCTGCTTTGCAATCTCTGTCAAAACTGGAGAGGTTTCACAATGAAAGACATTTCAGGTTTAGGCAGAAGGTATTATCTTTTTCCAGACCACTGCAATGACTGTTTGTATTTTAAGTGCAGACATAACTGGAACTGTTCCCAAAGCCTGGGTCCTCTCTTTCTACTGGTGGGGGGTTTTGTGTGGTGTTTGGTTGTTGTGTTTTTGTTTTGGTTTTGGTTTTTTGTGTCTTGTTTGTTTGTTTGGGGGCATTGGTATTTTTTTTGTTTGCTTTTTTTTGTTGTTGGTTTTTTGTTTGGTTTTTTGTGTGTGTGTGGTTTTTTTTGTTTTGTTTTGCTTTGTGGTTTTTTGTTTTGGTTTTGTTTGGGTTTTTGTTTGTTTGTTTGTTTGTAAATTGGTATGACTCACCTTTCTGGGTGCAAGAAAGCTTGAAGTGTGCGTGGGGTTAAAATATCGCAAAATATATATATAAACATATATATTGCAAAATATCCATTTAACTCCTGCAAAAAGTCTTTCCTGAGATTTTGTGACGTGAATTCAGAACACTGAGCCTGGCAGAGCTCCAGAGGTGTTGAGGCAGCACTCCCAGCCACAGGATGGAGACTCCTGGGGCTGTCCTGAGGAGGCTCAGGGGTGGATGGACTTTGATCCTAGTGGGCCCCTTCCTGTAGGAATGCACCCCAACACCAAGCAGGTGTTTCCATATAGGGAAAGGTTTAAGACTCACCCCTTGCTGTTCTTACAAGGTAAAGGACCCAAAAACTTCAATGTTCTTTTCCCAGTAATTGGCCAGGTGCCACGCAGAGACACCAGCTGGATGCCCAGACCTGTACCTAAAAACCTGCTGCAAATTTCATTGAGCAAGGTGCCAAAAAGCCCATCTAGACCATTCAGTACTTAAAAGACTGCACAGAACTTCACAGGGCTTTTTTGGACTGCCCTAGCCAGTGCAAGAGTTCTCTCTGCACTGTGTTTGGCTTTTGTTGTTGTTGTTGTTGTTTGATGCTGTTTCTTATTTTTGTCATTATTAAACCTTTTCTTTTACAAGGCATGTCCAGAGAAGTTGCCTCACTATTATTTTAAGCCATTTCTCTGCCAGGGCTGCCTCCTCAGAGGTGATGGACCTTTGTGGGGTTTATCACATCTGACCCCACGCAAGATTCCATCACCTTCCAACTTCAGATGTTCTGTGAAAATGTCTGGTGGTCCTGGCTGCTGTGACAGGAGTGGCCTCATCTGGGTTTGGGTGTGCTGCAAGGAGTAAGGGTTTGTTATGCCAAGGGATGCAAGGGGGGCTTGGCTTTGCCCCCTGCAATTCCTGGGGGTTTGTGCTTGGCTGTCTCCAGAGCAGTCTGAGTACAGGCTCCCACATTTGCAGAGGGACTGATCAGAGGATTAGGATCAGTAGTGAAGTGATGCAGCTCGGTGAAATATGCAGAGATGGCACCTCAGGTCTGAGGTTCACCTTAATCTACCTGGAGCACCCACTGCCCTCATACAATATTTGTAAATGCCCTTGTTGGGATTATGACAGACCAGCTCCTCCTGGCTCATTCTTGTCTAGGCGGGGTCAAGCAGATTTTATTCCCCCGTTAAAAAATCCTCCTAGTAAAACATGGGAGAGTAATTAAGTATATAGAGCAGATTCCATAAATCTCTTTTCTTTAGG
This sequence comes from Rhadina sibilatrix, assembly GCA_013400275.1. Classification (NCBI taxonomy): domain Eukaryota; kingdom Metazoa; phylum Chordata; class Aves; order Passeriformes; family Phylloscopidae; genus Rhadina; species Rhadina sibilatrix. The sequence goes on along the minus strand of VWYO01016430.1, from coordinate 14,993 downwards.
AAGTGCAAACTTTATTTATTAGGAGCACAGCTCTCTGTTCCGTATGTGCACCCAGCAGGAGTCTGTACCACATCAGGGGTTGGAGTGTAATTTTGTATTGCAAAGTAATTTAAGCAGGGACACAGAATTTGGTAGTTTCACACTTACAAAGGCAGCTAACAGCCTTGCAAAAGAATCTCATTGGCAAAACAATTGATTTCTAACTTCTGGAGGAGAGAACCTTCGCTGCCTAGATCATGTACAATAAAACTGACATCTGAGGGTAGAGCAAAAATATGCTCAGCTTTCCTAATCCCTTGGAGGCTTGTGAAATTACTGTCTGAAAACTATAATGAGAATGAGATAATTTGTGACATTTCCCTCTGCTGTTAGAAGGTATTGATTTTATGACATTTTCATTTCTTATTATGTATTACGAGCATAAGACACCCGAATGTTAATATCAGATGCACAGAATAAACAAGGATGGTGCCAGGTAGCACTTTATTTATTTCAATTATTTTTCAGTTTTATGCTGTAGCTATTTTACCAAATCCCTGCAGGCTGCTAGCAGATAAACAATCATTCCTAAGCTCTGAGAATTCAGAATTAGAGGAGGCAGCCCATACATAAACTTATTTCTCCCGTGAAGTCTACCAGCCAAGTAAGATAACTTATCATCACCATGCTGAGTTTTGACCTCCCCTGTTTTATGTAAGATGTTCAATTTTTCAGCCACATTGTCTGTCTAATTTAGACTGTTAATGCCTTGGGGTTGTTGTCATCTTCCTCCTCACAGAGGAGAGATCTGCTGAAAATACTAATGCACTCACAAGAGATCTAACAGTGTCACCTGCATTCAGCCCTGCTGCAACTTGTTGTCAGGGCTTTGTGAAGGGTAAATCCCCTCTCCCAGTGTTGAAACCACCAGGACAAGGTTATGGAGAAGCTATCTCATCAAGACTCTCCTGGAATACTTCAAGCTTTGTTTGTGTCATGGTTTGGAAAGACAGGTGTCTGCCAGGGAAAGCTGAAGTTTCCCTTGGAATGGAGAAAATGTAAACCCCCTCCCTCCAAATTATTATAATTTTGCAATTAAGGGGCTTTCGGGCAAAGATTTGGGAATAGGAATAACAGTTCTTTACTAGGAGTATTAAAAATACAAAGGTAATACAAAAACCTCTAAGCAAACAAACAAATAAAAATCCTAGAAACACTGACAGAGCCAGAGGTACAACCTGACACCCTGCTGGTCAGGCTGTTGGGAGCAGCCCAATTAACTCCTCCTGCAGTGCCAGATGTGGTTCTGTTGGAGCAGAGATGATCCTGGAGCAGGGTCCAGTGGTGCTGAGATGGCTCTGGGTCCCTCTGGCAATGCTGAGCACACAGGCTGCCCTGGGGCTCTGGATCC
>VWYO01016427.1:43678-67404 GCA_013400275.1 Rhadina sibilatrix | reverse complement strand
GATGATTAAGTGGTACCAAATCCTTTAGACATAAAGCACTGAGCAATTCCAAGGGTAGATTTGGCAAGGGGTCCATTGTGAACCTTGCAATTCAATGGGAATGTCTCTCTTCCCCCTCTGCACCCTTATATTCTCCATCCTCACCCTTCTGCATCCCCAGTCTCTGTGTTGTGTCACTCCAGACTGATTCTTATCTACTCCTTTGGGCACCCTATCTGTGTGGTAACAAAGCAAAATTTGCCATCAGAAATTTGTTATAAAACTGCTTTAGTACTTTACATGACCTTGACCACCCAGTCACAGTACCGGTGTCCCTGCACTCCAGGAACTGTGCAAGAGTACTAACGCTCCTGTTCTGGGAAGGGGGTTATCCATGTTGAGTGTTGGGATGGGGTCTCCGGGTGGAGTTTTTGTTTTGTGTTTATTTTTCCTCTCTCACATGGAAAAGGCAATAATACCTTGTGGGATTCCCCTTCAAAGCTGATGGAGGCTGTAGTCACTGCAGCTCAAAGCACCCTAAAAATAAATGTTTTGGAAATACCCCAAAAATACCACCTTGGCAAAGCTTACTCTGAGAAGGAAAAACTTCCCTGCAAATAGAACTCAACAGACTACCAGAATACCTTCCTAGTAGCCATTTCATGCGTGGTTTTTTTTTTTTAACCTAAACTAATAAAAAAGGTTCATCCCAAACCACTGAAAATTTGTACAAGTAAACATGACGTCCAAAGATACTTTTAAATCCAAGGCAGCATGTATTCAGTCTCTAAACAAACATGGGCAGCACTGGTTTGCATGCCCTCCCAAGCAAGTGTGGTAGTATCTGGAATTTGGGCAATGTAAGAGACCAGCCTTAACCAATATAAAACAAGAGCACTCTGAGAAGAGCCTGTTTTAAATGCATCTTAGTCTATGCAGCCTTCAATTCACTTACCTGTGAAGAGCTTAGGATTGCATATTTCATCACCTGCCAAAGCATCTGGTTTTAAAAGGTATTTATATAAACCACCCAGGATGTCTACACAAACTGATTTTGTGTTGGAAGATACAGTTAGAATCAAAGGCAGATGCAGAAATTTGTGGAACAAAACTTTCTGGAAAATACATTAAAACCAAAGAGAATCAACTGAACAACAGTCTTGAAAATGCTTTATTGAACCGTGTGTCTTATTGTAATGTGCAGAAGATGTGTTTGAAAAACTACAGCTTGAAAAATTTTTGAAAGTCTTCAACAATCAATAAAAAAGTCCCCTACTGGGGTAACTCTCAGGGTAACCAGAGGCTGCATGTAAAGTTTTCTGTTGCAGAGACTAAAAAAAAAAAAAAAAAAAAAAAAAAAAAAAAAAAAAAAAAAAAAAAAAAAAAAAAAGAAGGAACTTAAACTTCAGTCTATGGGGTTGTCTTTTTCCTGCTGTTATTTTGGATTAGCATACATGTCACAGTTCTGCTGAGAACACCATGTGGTATCCAAGTCATTACGTTTACTCTACAATGCTGCTGAGATGAGAGGATACAGAGAAAGAGAGAGGGGGTGAGGTGAGATATCTGGAAAGACATCATTATGACATAAGCCTAGTTTAAATTTTCATCAGAAGCTGTGTGCACTTTTGTTTTTATAATCTAACTTTACATTCAAAAAAACCCCCCTAAAAAACCCCAACCAACCAAACAGAAAAACCCCAAATAACAATAACAACAAAAAAACCCAAAAACCAAAAAACAAAAAAAAACCCAAAAAAAAAAAAAAAAAAACCCAAAAAACAAAAAAACAAAAAAAACCCCAAAAAAAAAAAAAAAAAAACCCAAAAAACAAAAAAACAAAAAAAACCCCAAAAAAAAAAAAAAAAAAAGGGAAAGAAAAAAGAAAGAAAGAAAGCCAAACCCAAGACCACACACACATACCCCTTCTGTCCTTGCTTTGGGGCTATTATAAATTTCTATGCACAAGAACACCATACTCATTTTTTTCCAAACCAGTAGGATTAACAGTATAGGCATGTAGGTGGCATGATTCAACTAAAAGGCTTTTTTCCAACTTTTTTTATATCAGTGAAAATAACCAAAAGAAACAATAAATAAAAGGTGCTAAAGTTAGCATTAAGAATTTCTTGTAATATACTGACAGTCTGGGAATCCAAATTCTCAAGCTCTCCTGATACTGTCAAGTCTCTGCAAACTATGAAGCAAATACATAAATAACTCAAAATATGATTGAGGCTGTGAAAGGCTTTTAAACTAAGACAATAGGATCCAGGTTAACTTTTTTTTTTTTTTTCCAGAAACACAGTGAATATATGAATTGTCTACACCTGAATAAAACATATTTAACAATTAAAAAATTTTAACAACCACAACAAAGAAAAACTTTAAACAAAAGTGAACATCATTTGATTTTGGGGCAAACAAAAGCCCCTTGCAGTAGCTTCCAGCAGTGGCCTTACTGTTGTGTCTCCTACAGATGCATAAAATGAAGTTTAACTCCACATCGCGGTGACAGCTGAGAGGGCAACATAATGGTCACATTCAGCAAAATGCCACACCCTGGTCATGACAATGTATTCCACTGCAGAGTTTCCATCCTGTGCAGGAACAGCACATGAAGATGTCATTCTCTCACATATTATTAAAAAGCTACTTTGTGGCCACAAACTGCTACTCAGCGCTAACTTTTTTCATCACCTAACCTTGGAATAATGGGAAAGCTTTGTGATTTTTAGTTTTACTCCTTGTATTTAAGTTTTTAAATGACAAGGTCACTAAAACTCATGCACGCTGCAAAAAACGTCATGCAGTAGTTAAGGTAAACCATCCAAGCAGTTTTTATTCATTAATATTCATAAATACACACAGCAGCTTCATTAGAGATTTTTCATTTTTTTTCCTCTTCAGTTTGAATGTGGAGTATTAGGAGAGCCTTTTGCATGTCAAGGTACAGGACACAGAGCCTTCTGCTCTGCACTGCAACCTACATTTACCTGCTAGAAGTAAAAATTAGTTAAGTGGAAATGATTATCATATATATCTTTTCTCTCTTTCTTTTGAATGTACACAATGTAACAAGAGTGACAGACCTGAAATTACAATCACCAAAACAAACCCAAGATAGTTGTTGTCCACTTTCATTGGCAAATACAGCACAGAGGACATTGTCTGCAAAGTGGGATGTCATCAAAGAGGAGGTGGAGGAGGCTCATTTCCTTTATTACTCTCTTTTAAATTTAGGTTTTCTAAAGCAACATCTAGAGGCATAATATCTACACAGCCCATAGCACCAAAATCTGCAATCTCCCCCCGCTCATCCTCATCTGAGGAGGAACTTTCTTCCTGCATCAAGGTGGACAGTAGAAGCTCCTGAACAAACAGGCTGCAGTCTGCCCGTTCACTCTCCATTGACTGACGCTCTGCTTCTGACATCTTCGGATCATTCAACCTGTGCAGCAGCAAGGGAAGAGAAGACAGAGTTGCTGAAAGCCAATTTCACCAGTGACACGACCAACAGGGTGAGAAGTGCTCAGAAACTGCTCCTTCAGGACAGCCCTACCTGCCCTTCAACATGTCCAGCACTTCAGTACAACAGGCATGCATTTACCTACCCACCCCTTCTCTGCTGCTACAACAGTATTTGCAGTGGAGCCCAAAGTTAGAGGAACATCAAAAACTGTTCATTAGCTTTCCGGCTATTCAAGGAGTCTTTTAGAGAGGGCTGCTGCCATTTCCTGGACATGCAATTACATGCCTCCTTTGTTTCCACATTGACTTCCAAGTTCACATTGGCCACAAAACACATCACTGCACATAAAAAACCTACGCATGGATTACTGAGCGTAATTCCATTTCTAAGGTACACTGCATGCCCTGATAGGGTCAAGGAAATTGCTCACTCCAACTTTGTAAGTCACAGTCTGTGACACTTGTGGATGCTTTGGTTAAGGTTCTCAAGTGAACTTCTGATTGAAAGATATCACATGGCATTATTTCAAACTTAGACAAAAATCCATTTGACTCAAATTCAGGCACAGGAGCTGTTAAAATTAGAAACTCTTTCACAATACCAAACAAACAGAAGTATGCTTGTAGAGGGTGTGGCAGGGGAGATGTGGAAAATATTTTAGTTTCACGTCAGTAGTCAGTGTTCTAGAAGAATTGGGATGACACAGGAGATGAATTCTCTTTTAAATAATCCTGGGGTCTAAGTATAATTTCTAAACTAGGTAAGTAATCTGTTAATTAATACCATCCTAGGCATGTGCCTGACTCCAAACATATAAGCTTCATCAAGCTCTGTATCTCTACTAGAACTAAGGTAAACCGAAATTATAAGAGGTAAATACAAGTAAATACAATGAGCAAATTACCTTGTCAGAAGGAACTGGGAATTCTGGATAGTCTGCTGACTGTTTTCTGTGTTAGATGTGTTGGTTGTTGTTGTAGATTGTGTCATAGTGGTGTTGACATTGATCGTGTTGGTGCGTCTGGTTGCATTGCGTGCAGTCTCCAGTTGCTGTCTTGCTGCCTGTGCATGTTGCCGTTCCAACTGCAGTTGCATCTGCAGCTGCTGTAATTGAGAAGCAGAAGGGCCAGAGGAGTTGAGCTGTCCTCCTGCAGAACGCCTCACACCTGATAGCTGGGATAAAAGCTCTGCCAGAGAAGAGAAAGCTTCTATGACTTAAGACCTTAAATGAGCATTACACAGCAGAATAAATACACCATAAATTCCAATGCATCAATTCATTTTTTTTCAACTAACATCAAAATCCAATAATGCTCAGAGAAGACTATGATTAATGTTGATCAACATTAATGTCCATAAAGATTAAGACTAATTTATGCAGATTTAGTCCAAATAACAAGATGAGGTTTAAAGTCTCGACAACGACAGGCAGCCTGGCAAAAGATGTTCTCTGCAGCCACTCCTTGAAACTTCAAGTCAAAATAGCCACTGACTAGAAATTTCTTTATTTTGGTTTTGGATGCTGACTTTCTTGGTCCTTTCAACAAGTGCCCCCTCAAAACACAACCTTCATCCTCCCAATTATCCCAGAGGGAAGCTGTGCTGCAGGCAAGAGAGAAATACTGTACTATTGCTTTAAACATTTGGTAAAAGAAATTTAGTTAAGAAAACATATTAAATCACTGCTTCACATCAAAAGCATTTGTATGAATTCTTATTTTTGCCACGAATATGGATAAGGCCTAGTGATTAAAATCTACCTCTGTTATTAAATGTTCCAATTCAGAAGGATGGAATGCTCCTTTACAGATTTTATCCACAAAAGGTTTTTAAGAAATATTAGCAGCGAGTTACTGCTCAGTGCATTACTGCATAATCTCTTCTATGCCCTGTGCAGAAGATACTTCTTATCTCAGATATCTGCTGTAATAGATGACATGTCAGAGGAAGCAGGGGACAATCTTTCTCTTGCCCACCTCCTCTACATTACAAAGTTACTATATAGGTCATGACACTTTTTCTTGCACTGTATTAACAAAATGTAATCATCCCAAAGGAAGCTGTTTATGAAAGAACAAAGCAAAATATGAACTAGAGAGGTTGAGTAATTTTCATCAAAACTGACAGCAGCACCAAAATTAAGTAAATTTTAATCACTGGAGAATGCCACAGGGAGGAGAAAAAAGTTTAAGAAAAGTAACTGATGTGACAACACTTTGAACAGAAAAGCTACTGTGGTCTTTCCTATTTATTACTCCAGTAAAAAGGCGGACATATTAAACTCACAGGCAAGGTTAAGATCTATTCATTCTCACTGAAAGCTAGAACTTGGAATATAGGAAAGCAGTATTTTGGGAAGAGGTGCGAGCTCAAAACAATCCTGGAACAAGATGGACACCCAGCTCAGTGTGCTCTAAATGCAGAAACACATCTTCCACCAAAAGACAATAGATGCAGAATGACATTTTATCCCACATTAAATGCTGCTAAGTGGAAAGGTCCTGCAAGGCTGAAAACAAACTTCAGCAGTCACCTCACATTTTAAATGAGCTGAAACAGCTGCCCTGGCAAAAGAAAGAGGACGTCTTGCACTGGAAGCTTCAAGAACATCCTCCCTCTTTGAACATACTCACCTGTGACCTCACTTGTTTTTTTCTCTTGACTGGCTACTTTGTCCCAGCTAATCTAATGAGTTACATCAGGTCATATCAGGCCAGCAGAGGATCAGAGCCATCAGAAGGGGAGTGGATTCACAGCTCTCCTTCCAGGGGCAATGCCTCATTAAGCCAGGTGGCTGGCTATCTCCCCTATCACAGCCTGACAGTGGCAAGCTCCAGTTTGACCACTATGTCTCCTTCGCACCTGAAGTAAAGGTGGATTTGTGGCAGACATTCTGAGGTTTCCCTGACATATGGGTATGGTCAAAGATCATGGCATTAAAATGTTTAGATTTCCCCACAGACAAAATCATATTTGTTTTCAGAATTGTCTTCACTCTGGTTTTTTTCCTTGTAAAAAAAAGTTATTTTCACATCAAAGCTAAAAATAGAACAAACCATTTATTTCTGGGAATCCTAAAGACACCGTCTAATTATTTTCTGATGCTGACATTAAGACCACCCTTTCCCTCCTCACCCGCTCTGTGGGATGCTGTGCCTGTATGTGCAGCTTCACAGCAACTCAGAGCAGCGCAGCTACTCTCGTCTTGCATTCTCCTTCCTCTGTGGAAGGAGGACAGTGGGGTAACATTTGTGGTTACAGCTCTTACCAGCTATAGGATCCATGGCTTCTCTATTGCTTGGAGAATACGAACTCTGAGAAGACGAAAGCCCACCAGGGGAACTGGTAGTAAAGTGCATGTTTGATCTACGAGCACGGGGGCCTCCCAAACCCCGGCCTGGGTGGAACATCCTACGTACATGCCGAACGCCACTGGATTCATCGTAGCCAAGAAGTTAAGAAAACAGAACTGTTTGGCATTGAGTGTTAAACAACCATTAAAGGACATTTCACGGGTCAAATACCCAGGTGTACTGTTCTTTAAAGTAATGATTCAACTTCTGAAGCAAAGCTAAGGCACACTGTAGCTATGCTACAGGTCAGACTTACTGATCCGGTAACTTTTTTTTAAATTAAAATTTTTCTGTGAAAACCCACACAAATCCATGGTCAGCAAAGCTTACTACTGAGACAGGGATTTCAGTTCTCCCTTCCCAATTCCTATATTAAGTATCAAAAACAATAAAAATGTTTACTGCAATTTCTATCAGAATAATGACCAAATTCCTTTTGACCTCTGTACTTCATGCTTTTATCCAAGAAATTTCATCACTTCAGTCCTGAGGAAACTGTAGGTTTCTGGAGTATTCAGCATATTTATCACACCCCTTTGTGTCACCTTTCTTCTGACAGCCAAAGAAATATCACTAATTCCAGTATGACAATACTTTTCATTTTTTCTTTTTCTCCCACTTCCTCAATCACATGCTTTTATTTTGTGTCACTTTTTTATAGGTTCTCATATAAATTTTGAACTAATCAACAAATTTAAAGATTATTTTTGTCACAAACTTGTTAACATTACTTCCTCCAAGACAGTCTAGATAAGGCTTGTTCTTAAAAATCACTAGCATGACTCACTGGTGAAAAATGAAATAGTACAGGCTTTAATAATTCATTTTAGTATAACTATAATTTAGCTTAGATCTCCATCTCTGTTGTTCTTTATTTTATAATAGTATAGTTACCACTCATATGGTATCAATTTCCATATAAGGGTAGCGTCCAATGTACTTTTCATAAATCACAGTTATGAGGCAGAACCTCATGTCACAGAGGCCAAGAACTTAAGACTGAAAGGTATGACTTGACTTCCCATGGCAAGATGGAGCTTCTGGCCATTACAAGACTCTACAGAATGTTTGTTTCTTTCAAAATTGTTCATTACGCTACAATGTAGAACTTGACATCTAGAGTGTAAGAGGAAAACCTCCCCAGCACAGAACACACTTTGCTTAGCACAGAGCATCTTGCACCTCTGAGTGTGCCAATTTTGGATGCTGCTGGAGATGAGTTGCTAAATTAGATGGACTATAGATCACATGTAGTTGGCAAGCTTTTCACAACTAAACATGTTAGAACAGGACAGTATCTGGGTATTTTTCAAGCAGACAGAGGACTCTGGGGTAACTTTCCCTATTGCAGCTTTTGAAGTGTTTTGAGATAAATGTCATTCTTCAAATACCTGCTAAGCATGCACTTGAGTTTTACCAGCTATGCTAGAGTAAGAAAAGACTTTGCAAGCCTTATCTTGTGACAAACATTTACACTGAATAGTAACGTGAGAGCTACCTGTATGATTAATGCTGAAAAGACGCATGTAATGAATTTTCCGATACTTTCCTGCTAAAGAAAGAAACTGGGTTTTAAAGAGTTGTCCATAGACTGTAGGAATAAATTACGCACCTTGCAATAGCTGCACAAGGTTTGTAGTAAGAAACACATGCAGTGTTTTGGGACTAGATAAGGCTTTAGGAAAAAAACCCTAACCCCAAAATTAACCAAACACATTTTACTCTAGAAAAAGTACAAGCCAAGAGCCTTCACTATCTCCTTTTTGTACATGAAGGCAAACAGGACAGGGAGAGCTCTGTACAGCTTCAACTTCATATTCAGAAATATAACAGTGTATCAGAGTGATGGTTTTTATTTCCTACACTGTCAGACCCTGAGTGAAAGCTTCTCTTCCTTTTTTCCTGCCTTAGATATCCCTGTTTCTAGATATGATGTACAGTCCAACGTCAAACAGTCACTTCAAGATACTTCTAACCAGGTTTTGGAAATCTGGCAACACCAGACACTAACACAATAGAGTACAAGCAGGAAATTCTAAAGGGATTATCTTAAATCACGGGCATTGTATTCCCAAAACAGATCCATTTTGGGATGACTGAAACCTTCCTCTGTATTTGAAAGAAAATTGCCTTTTCTGGCTCAAACATTCCCTAAGTAAAAGTCACCTGGTGGCATCTCTGGTACTAGGGGTGAGAAAATGCAACAGTAGCCTGAATTCTAATCAAGTATCTTGTGCATTTTAGTAGGATATTAATTTCACTCTGTAGTTGGAAAAAATTAAACTTCCTGCCTTACAGCTAAGCCAACACTGGAAGCCCACAGTTAGAACTCTGGCACACTGCTATGTAGTTATGTAATTCTTGTTAGAAAAAGCCTAATTAGGGAGGTGCTATGAAAATCTCACAGTTGGTACAATGAGCAGAACTAAAATGATACAAACTACATCAGCCATCAGGCAACATTTCAGAGCTGTCCAAGGGCCAGGAAAGAGCCAGTGGTCTGGAAGATATCCTCCCCTCATAAATCTTATCCCGCCTCCTCTGGAAAGGGAGGATGGCATGACTCCTGGCCACTGAGGACCACAGGGATGGCTGGGGTCAAGCTCTCATTGTCAGAGCCACTGTGTTCAGCACCCTGCTTCTCCTAAGTGCTGAGAGTTCTATTCCTGTCCCTGAGAAAATCATGTAGAGGTAACTGCTTTCATTTGACTTTGTACTGGATTTTGTATCACTTTTTCATAATTCACCTTACACAGAGCCAATCTACACCCAAACTCCTTTACACTGATCCAATTACTGCATAGTAATTAACCTGTGCATTTAGTCTGTGCTGACCTTAAATCATGTTAATACTAACAAACTTAAATACAATCAAAAACAATCATAAATGAAGTGGAGCCATCACCTCAAATTCTGTCTCCCTTCTATTGGTTTAATTAACTCTGTTTGATAGGGCTTAGATTTTTTTTCCCCAACCACTTGAGCTTACATTATTTTTTGTTCTTTTTTAAAATTCTCTGAATGAAAAAGCCACGATCAAAGTTATAATGCAGTCTTTTTTTTTTCCGTTCGTTTAAATGAGACAAAGGAATAATTCAGAGATTACCTACTGTAGGGATGCTACATAGCTTGCATGTCATTAAATAAAAACCAAAAGATATTTTACCAGTTAATCCTAGGGAGGAAAAAAAATTTTAAAAGGAGACAAATATTCTGATAACAAGATGAAAAAAATCCCAACAGTTTCAGCTCTTCAGCCATCAAGCACAGATAAATGTCCATAACTGGCTGCTAGGGTAACTGAAGAACAACATCGCATTTTACAGAAAATCTGAAGGTTTTCTGAGTTGTATTACAAAATGTTAGTAACACTACAAAATTACATTATTAAAACATTGTGTTAAAAGTAGCTAAGCAAATTTACAATCTTTTGTTCAAGCAACTATGCTTGAATCATCTTTATGTCATAACTATATACTGCACTGAATCTTGATACATAAAACAGCACCAAGAGTAATCATGAGGCAGGATAAAACACAGTCCAAGTAGAAAAAACCTCTGTATGTCAAAATCCTTTAAATTTTCCGCTGTTAGAACAAAAAACCACTCTCAAGTATACCAGTCTGCGAAAAGTGTGACATCTACACTTTTTTAAGCTAGCAGATGAACCTTTTTAACATACATATCTTTAGCAACCTGAGTTCCAGGAAATCCAGAATATGACCCTTTGACTATAAAAGTCAAACCAAGTCACCATGACTACTAGGTGAAACAGTCTAGTCCCTTTGCCTCAATTTGGAAAGGATATTAAATCTCTAGGAGCTCTGTGTTCCAGTGTAAGATGAGCTGCAAAGTCATCTGTGACATGATTAGGATCCCCTCCAGGTAATGCTGCACATATTGGACAAATCTGAAACGACAAAGCAAGGAAAAAAATCTAACTTTATAAACATTACAAGAAACAGAACTTGTATCAAGTCAATCATTAGACACTGGCTCTTATGCTTTAAATTCTGGTATTCACAAACACCTGCATATCAATGTATTCAACAAACTCAGAAAAATTACTGAAGTGCAGACTAATTTACTCATCTTTTATTTTATGAATTCCAGAATACCATGAAAATCAGAGCTAGGGTTCTTAAAATCAATTTGCAATATCTTGAGTATTTTTGCATGCCAATTCTGCCACAGACACTAGGGTTGAATAATACAGAAATGCTATTTGCCTGCTTGACACTCATCCCAGCAGAGGAGTCAGAACGAAACTGCCCATATTAGGTAAGTATCAAGCTGAGACCATCCCACCCAGGCGGCGCAGGTTTGGCAGAGAAGAACTGATCTCCATACCCCTCTCTGCAACAGTATTTTGAGAGCAGGTACTGAGGTCTCTCCTTGGTTTTGGATCTTTTTCCCTTTTTCACAGATTTTTGTTGGTAGGTTTTGTTTGTTTTGTTTTTTAAATCAAGGTACAGTTAACTAAGCTGGCAAACATTACTACTACTATTGCCATAATTATGACTTGTTCCTTGACTCCACGAACAGCACCTTCCATTTTTCTTTCATATTTTATGTGTACACTTAAGCTGTTAAATGTAGATCTCAAAAGACCATGAGCATTCAGAACAACTGTATAAAAGAGCACACATCTGTTGCACTCTCATGGAGGTGAGAAAAAGGTCTTGAAATGAATTTACTGTAAAATCTCAGCTGCCTTTGACAGGAACTGCAGCATCTAATTCACTTTAATTTTAGTGGCCAGTTCTGAAAAGAAAACCAAGCATTTTGAAAGCTTTTTGCTACAATTCCTTCCTTCTTATTTTCAATCTTCAGCATTTCTCTCCACAGATTTTTCACCACTACAGACACCAAGCAAGTGCACTATAGGGCATATCGTAACACAACACAATATAATAAATACTCAGCTCCGCCAACATATCATACAGCTATCCTGTAGGGATACAGAAATGTATCTTGGATGTGTATAGGATGTGTCTTGGACAGATGGTTCTGAATTCCCTGAACTTCATTACAGCTGTTTAATCTTCTCATACCAAGAGAATAATACTTTCAAAGCAATCTTCTTTTACTTAAGCTACTCCGAGGAAGCAGAAACCCAACATAAGCAGAACAACCCACTCCTGAAAGCAGGAAATCACCAGAAAATTCTTTGTTAACGTGACAAAGGTGTTATGAACTGCACATATTTAAGAATATACTCAGACCTCAGAAAAACATCAGTTAAGAAAAGGTTATAACAAATATTGAGTAAAAAGGAATTGAAGTATCCCAAAAAATATCAACTAAACTTTCAAGAACTCTTGATGAGGGAAAGTCACTCAAGCATTGTTATGCACAATCAACAATTTAGTTAAGCATAAGCTCTGACAGTCACAACAACGACTGCTAGATCACTGATGAAGTGTGACACAGCTAAAAATCGTTTATTATAACGTGCATGAACAAATGGTGCAGATGTAAGGCAAATGTCATAACTTTCTTGTGAATTTATGAGCATTTGTATTAAGAAATCACCACGCAATCCTGAACAATGACTCTAAAGGCCTAAGTCAATCCCACTCACAGAACATCTGCGGGTTTCCAAAACCCTGCTTGTATTACCACTACTTTCCCATTTACATACAAAGTAACCACATTAAGAGACAGCACTTCTGTAACCTCAACAAGAGTCACTGGGATCTTAGAGGATGAACAGGGACCTTGAGACTGTCTCAGATTGTCTATTTCACTACTGCAAGAAAAAGCTCTCCCCCATTTTATCATCAAAATATCAACAACTTAGTGCTTACAATTCATCTACAATGAGCCTAGTTACTGTCTTCCCGCAGGTGAGGGAAAGCTGCTGCAATGCAACATAATAGCAGAAAAATTGCATCTCTGTTACGAAACAAGACTGAAGAGATAGTATTTTATGAAGTTTCCTGAACCTTTTTTTATTTACAGCGCTAGCAGACTTCCAGCTGAACACTGCATTTTATCTGGACCAGTCCAACTAACCTGAAACCTCAACACCAACAAAAACAATCATCATACTGATTCCCAGATTCCTCTGCCTTACAACTCTAACAATTGTCCCTGGACATTATATAGGTGAAGAAATACTGGTTCTTTAGAAGACGAAGGGGGCTCTTTCAGGAAAGGAAGGGAGGCCTGCCCTTAAAGTGAGAGAGCAGCTGGGGGTGCATTAAAAGCAGTGTCTGGATGGAAGATGACCTGATGGAGATCTTACATGTTGAAATTAAGAGAACAGGCAAAGGGGATGTTATAGGGGTTGTCTACTATAGGCCACCTGATCATGAGAAACAAAGAGATCAGGCCTTCTAGAGACACAGAGCACCTGCCTCACACTTGCAGGACCTGATCCTCATGGAAGTCTTCAACCACTCCAGTATCTATTGGAAGGACAACACAGCGTGACTGCAATCCAAGAGGTTCCTGGAGTGCACTGAGGGTAACTTCCTCCTTCAAGTGACAGGAGAGCACATGAGGACAGGTGCTATATGGGACTTCATAATTACCAACAAGGAGGGGTTCAGTTGGGATGTGAAGGTCAAAGAAAGCCTTGGCTGCAGTGACCTTAACATGGTGCACTTCAAGATCCTGAGCACAGGGAAGAAGATGAAAAGCAAGATCATGACCCTTGACCTCAGCAAAACTTAAAAATATCTGCTTGGAGGAGCCCCATGGTGTATGAACCTGAAGAGTAAAGAGGCCCCAAGAAAATCTGTTAATACTGAAAGATCACTCCTCCCCAAATCAAGAGTTCTCCATCCCAATGAATATGAAGTCAAGTAAAAATGTCAGGAGGCCTACATGAATGATCAAAACACTCCTGGACAAACTCAATCACAAAAAGAAAACATGCAGAGGTTACCCTCCCAGGGTAAGCCATAGCATAGCCTACCGTAAGCATTATCTGAGCAACACAGGGCAACATAAGCCCTGTGAACTGAATCAGGCAACTAATGTCCACAGTAACAAGAAGGTCTTCTAGAAGTGCATAGGAAATAAAAAGGTAACTAAGGATAATGTGGGCCCATTGCTCAAAAGATGTGAGGCCTAGTTACACACGACACAGAAGAGGCTGAAGTACTGAATACCTTCTTTGCTATGGTCATTACTGGCAAGATTGGTCTTTATCAACTCCAGTCCCCAAAGAGCATTGGTAGAGTCTGGAGTAACAAAGACATTCCCCTGCTGGAAGAGGATTATTCTGCAGAATACTTAAATCCACAGGCTGTGATGGGTGTGATGCACCAAAAGGTGCTGAGGGAACTGGCAGATACCACTGTGAGCCTCCTCTTAACCTCTGAACAATCAGGGTGACTGGATGAGGTGCCTGAGGGCTGGAATAAAGCAAGTTTCACTCCTATTTTAAAGACAGGCAAATAAGAGGAGGATCTAGGGAACAACAGGCTGGTCATCTTGCTTTGATCCCTGGGAAAGTGTGGAAACTATTGTTAACTATTTTTAGGCACTATTAAGGCAAGAAAATCAGCAATAGTAGTCAGCACTGCTTCACAAAGGGGAAGACGTGCTTGACTAGTTTCATAAACTTCAATGCTGAAGTGTCTGGTAGATGACTGAAGAGTAGGGGGAATTGTCTACCTAGATTTCAAGTAAGACCACTGACACTCTCATAGGATACTCAAAGATAAGTTGCTGATGCTCAGGCTGGATAAGCAGAGAGTGAGATGGAGTGAAAACTGTCTCAGTGGATGGGCTCAGAGGGTGGCGATCAGTGGGAATTCTGCTGATAACACAAAACTAGGAGGAGTGGCTGATACGCTTGGGAGCTGTGCTGCCATTTAGGGTGACCTTAAAAAAACTGAAGAAATACGACAACAGGAACCTCATGAAGGGGAAGTGCACTCCTTGCACCTGGGCAGGAGTAGCCCCAGGAACCAGTGCACACTGGAGGCCAGTCATATTGAACACAACTTTGCAGCAAAGGACCTGAGGTCCTGGTGGACCACAACCCAGATGTCTGCTTTTATGGGAGAGAGAGTCAGTGGTGTTCTGCGTTACACTGAACAGAGAGCTGCCAGCAGGTCAAGGGTTGTGATCCTTTGCCTTCACCCAGCACGAGTGCCAAGTTCTCAGTTCCGCACACGCACACACTGAAAAGAGCTCAGTAAAAGGTTACAAAGAGCAATGGAGGAAAGGCTGAGAAAGATGGAACTGTTCAGCCTGGAGAAGGGTAGGGTAAGGGCGGAAGTATCTTAGGAATGTCCATGAATACCTGAAGGCAACCTGAAAGGATGATGGAGCCATGAAGTGACAAAAGGAGAGACAATGGGCACAAATCCAAACACAGGAGCTTCCTCAAAAACATCAGGAAACACTGAAACATTTTTTGCTGTGAGGATCCACTGAGCACTGGCACAAGCTGACCAGAGAGTTAACTGTGGAGTCACTAATAAAGAACTGTCTGGATGTGGTCTTGAGCAACAAGCTGTATGTGGCCCTGCTCCAGAGGTCCCTTTCAACCTCATTCAGCCTGTGATTCCTGCCTGCAGATACATAACGTTGCTGTACTTATCAATGCCTATACCTGAGAAAAATCAGCAGAAAGTAAACTGCATCATGCTGAATATAAAAATCGCAAAATTTAACAGATGAAAAAATTTTTCACTGATTCTTTGACAAACTGGGGGTGAACAGTTCCCTTACATCCCTAAAAATACATGTCCAAATAAAACACATTTTTGGAAGGAGATACTCAAACAACTACAAGCTTCGTATCTAAACATAAATAATTTCTGAAAGCCTATAACCAAAAACACCTAGAATCCATAATATTTTCCTCTTTACTACTCTTACAGCTCTTCACTATCCCAGTGAGGGTACAGTACCCAAACAATTTTATGTGCATGCATACTAAACATTTATCATAAATGCCAGATTCAAAACTTAGCACAAACAATAACAATTGTATTCAAGGATTAAAATTCGTCCTTTATCATTGTTTGGAACAATGATAAACCAGTGTTGCAGACTGATGCATAAAAAGAAAAGTTTTGTGGGACCTTTTTTTTAACATGTTACTCTTTCAGGATTCAGAGTAGCAGCTATCAAGAATCACAAATTTAGGCTTTATATGTGGGGTTCTAGAAGTCACAACAAGGGCATGTCAAGTTTAAAAACCTGGGATCTGTGAACACTCGATGTTAGGAACATATCAGTGACATCAAGTGGTGCAAATCAGAATTGCAATACCAAGCCACCAAACGAAGTAAAGTCATCAAAACGCAGAACTTCCAATGGTTGATGCCATGTTTAAAAGTTGCAAATCTTACGAAAATCTCAGAGACACTGTCCAAATTGCAGTGTGCCACCGAGTTAAATAATACACTACAGAGCAACTGATTGTGAAGTAATCACTTCCTGTGCTTTTTAAGAAAGATCCTAACACCTTTGAGTCCCCACAAAGGTGAACAAACACCCTTCCATATCACCCCTTCATCCAAATTTCGTATTAGGTTTGAAGAATCATTGTTTTCCACAGAATTCTTTGAAAATTAAGAAAACTGGGAGATTAGAATAGAGAACCTATTTATAACTGATTTCACACAATGTATTAGTGTAAGTAATCTACTTCAAGCATCACTTTTTTCTCGAGAATCTAGGGTAAAACATTTTACCACGGAACAGCACCCTCCATGTCATTCTGCTGAAGTGCTCACCCAGCTTCTCCTGCTCCCAAGGTCAATTAACACAGAGGGAGTTAACATTTTCAATTAAAGTATTTGTCTTGAAATTTGTTTAAGAAGTGCATTTAAAACCCCATTTAGTGTCCTAATGGTTAGGGATGGGGAAAACCCCCCAGCTTTGACCATAGTTTTAAAACAATTATAAATCCCACTGCATAAAGTAAGAGGTTCATTTAAAAAGCATTTAGAAAACATAAACTATCTGCATATCTTCCTCTTACTTTAAATGTATTCATTTAAATGAATACATGCTTCAAGAAAGATTATAAAGACAATTTGTCAGAAACGAGACTATTTATAACTTATTTCCACCATGAATGCAAGTTCTGAGGCTTCTTACCACTTCTGTTGATGTTTCTGCATGCTCAGAAGTAACATGTTCTTGAAGAGATGTTTCCGTATAACCCATTTTCCCACAATAAGGACAAGTAAAAGACTGTGGCTGCTCTACAGAGAAGGCTTCTCCACCATAGTACAAGTCTGAAACAGGAAGAGATTAAATAGAGGTTACTTTAAAGCAGTATCACCATTAATTTTGTTCACATCAACTTATGTTTATAAAAGTACTTCACTGTAATCACCACAAAATTAAACTCATTTTTTTTTCACTGAAATGGCTATATTCAGGAGGGGTTCAGTTACTAATAAAAAAACCCAGAGCCTACATTTAATTTTCATTAGCACACAACTTAGTTTTCTAATATTTACTAGGAAAAAGGACATCCATCATGATGCTGCTGATACTGCCAAACTTTCACTGCTCTTATCCTACATACAGGGTCAATTACGGTATTTTTTCAATCATAAGATGAGATTTCAGAAGCTGAACTCTTGACAAAACCTCGAATTTAGATCAAAATTTAGAAGTTGTTAGTGACACCAACTGTCAGTATTAATGCCATAGTTGAACCACGGCTTTGCAGTAAGAAGTTTCAGAAATGTCTCAAATATATAACATACAAGTTTGACAGTGAACAAGGAATTTGTCAGTTACAAACTGGCTTCAACTTTTAGGTGTGTTGAATGTGACCACTTCTGCACTGCTGATGAAAAGTAGACACTTTTAAGTTGCTAACACAGAAGTTCCCCAAACTTAAGATGAAACTTTATCAAACCATGCAAGAAGAGAACATTATTCTCTCTCATTCTCTGAAGGAATTTTGTATTTTACAGGAAATATGAATGAGCTTCTCATTCACATTCATATTAAAAACAAAAACAAACCTAAAAAACCAATCAAACAAAAAAACCCTCTTAAATATCAGATTGCTTAAAAACCTCTATCTATGAAACTCATTGAGAATGGATGAATATATTTTCAAGTAAGGCAACTGTACTAACTCCACCTTCACGGCTGAGCAAAGGGCCCAGGGCCACAACCCATCTGGAGAGAGTTTTAAATAGATGAGCATTTGCATAGAAGTATCTTTTCCTTAGATACACTGTTAGTTCAATCCAGATATCAAGAATTTTAGCAGTACACACAGTTCTATCACAGAGGGGGGAGGTTTGACAAAACTGTCAAATTCTGCATTGTTCCTTGTTTTCAAAAAATACAAAACAAAACATTTATTCACTAATAAAATAAAAATCTGAGTTCTTTGCAGTCTCCTGATTATACCTCTGGCATGTTCTCCCACTCATACCTCCTTCACATCCTTCTCATAATATACATCAAACATACATGAGAATGCCAAACAAATATGCCTTCCTCTGGAAAAAGAAATATTACAAAATACATTTTTATTAAAAAAACAGAAGTTAAAGCTGGCAAATGTAGATATTTTTCCTTTGTAAGTTTATACCTCCCTTTTTTCCTCTTCAACTTTAATCTCTCTTACAATCAAAATCCAAAATCTCTTTTCTAATGTGAAATACAGATCTGCAGATAAATTTTTCTTTAAATTATAATCTAAGTTAAAAAGAATAAGGTTGGTAATGAAGGTTGGTCTCATCAATCTTTGTCTGATTTTAGCACTGAAGGTACTGAATGGGTATTTCTCCATCTGTTTTGTTTTTACAAGGACACAAAAAATCCTAGAATTATGAACAGTGATGTCCTTGACTACTGAGGGGTCCTTTGCTAATGAAGTTAACTAAGAATTAGAAGCAATACGGGAAGAAAACACACCTCCATGGCTTCAAAAATGATACAATTGTGTTATCCTTTTCATTTACAAATCTATCAGTTTAGAATGCAATGTGGCCCTGATCAAAGAATTGTATCTTCTGACCACAAAGAAGTCTTTCAGATATTAAAATTTTGGTTCCTTTCAAAGACAAAAGCAGGAGTCCATAATTCTTCAAACTCCTCTAGACCTCTAATGCCCTCTCTTCAGGATGTCTAGGAAGACAAATAGAAGTACTTAGTAAAAAAGAAAAACCAGACTCAGCCGCATCCCTCTAGGATAAGATCCATGACCCATATTCCTTATCAATTAGGGGAAGAATACAAAGGAGTAGAAGGATCAGAACACTGTCTGCTGAGGACCACAGCAGTTTATGAAGTCAGTTTTCAACCACAAGAATGTTTAAACTTTATAGCTTTTCCTTGGTGGGGGAAAAATCTCCAAGAAGCAACCTCAACTAAATGTGAAAATAAAGCAAAAAAAAAAATCAGGAATTTTGCTTTTTTATCTATCTATAGCTATGAAAGTTAAATGTATACTTAATATTAAAATCTAACTATCACATTCTTGAAATTGGTAGGAGGTTAATTACAAAACAGAAGTATTGGTGCAGAATTCCTTAGATAAAAATCAATCTTTCAAAGAAACATCTGATTCAGGACTACATTTTCTAACAGCTTGTGCTTTTTGTTAAGACATAATTCTTTTACAAGGGTACACAGCACTATGGAATTTTAGTTTCACTTTTCTTCATATAGGTAATGTAACTTCAATGTGATATATATTTATAGATAAAAATGTTTGTATGACACAAGTTGTAGTGTATTTATTTAATCTTCTTCAATGTTTGAAGAAATCAAATGGTGGCAACACACCACTTAACAAACTATGAGCTCAGATTTAGCACTTAGCATACACATTCTGTTCTAATGTGTGAAAACAAACAAACAAACCAACCAATCAACCAACCAAACCAAACCAAACAACCCCACAAAAGTCTCAAGCTAAATTCTGGTGAATCCAGTCAATTCTACACTACACATTATTAAAGTACCATTATTTAATCAGTTCCCTCTGTCTAGGAATTGGGCACAAAATGTGGCAAGATCTTCTGTACCACAACCACTTTAGCTGACAAGTGAAGGCTCTTCTGAACCAAGGCATCTTCTGTACTCCAATGAAAGTAACACAGTATGATTTTGGCAGAGAACCCTACTAACAATTTGTATTACTTTCTCAGCCACTTTAAAATTATGTGGTAATGGGCAAGCCACATGCTTAGACCCTAAAGCATCCTAACAGTTTAAAATATTTTTTTAGGAAAAAGGAAAGTAGGAAATTTGCTGTGAACTTCTCCTGACAAATTGATCTACAAAGACCACAAAAGTACAGTGACTGCCTGGTAAGCACATTCCTGTTCTTTACACAGGCCTATTACAATTCTACTCTTTGACCCCTCTGAAATAAACTAATCGGATTTGTGCTTTAAAGGCCACTTCTCATTACATATGAGACTTCATAATTTATTTTAAGCTCTGTCCCTCTTACAGCAGCATATCACTCTTGGTGTGTGTTGAAGCATTTTTTTCCAGTATCTCTTACGAGGGCTGAGGAACAGCACTGCATTGTTCTGGAACCCATCTTGCTTCAAAATTAATATATATAGGTTATTTTCTCATTCCTGAAAGATAAATATGGCAACCAGATGGTGCAAGAGTGAACATGCACAGCCGGAAAACACTAGAGGCTTTTTACTTGTTTTCAGTGCTCTTCATACTGGCTCCTATACTAGTCTGAATCTAAAGGGAAAAAAAATCAGAATGTGTCAAGCTGACAACAACAGCTCTTTCAGAGTACCTGAAAAAGTCCATCCTCTTGCAGTATATTCTGCAACATTATTACAGTACCCAGGAATGCTAAAAACTGATCGTAACTTTCAGGGAGATAAACAATATGTGACTTTTTTTATGCTGAAAGGATCATCCATGTTGTCAGCTGTCCACCACAAACAACCTGGTTGCAGCTTCAGGTAGAGTACTTAAGTGAACTCCACAGATACCCACACATAGACAGTGCTAGCCAGAGTGGTGGTGCGATTTAATGGTACGGAGTCCTTATCATCAGTAGCAGATGATTTTGGGCAAATGACTCGCTGATCCCCATGTGCACTTTTAAAATCAGAAAAATGACAATGACTTCCTCTGAAGTGCTTGCATTAGTTTTGCAACAGAAGGACTCCCCACTCTGCTTCCTTGTCCTTGACAAAATACTCATTTTTCACTAGTTGTCCACTTTCCTCCACATCATAAGTAAAAACTCTAAGTTTAGTGCTATAAAAATATTTTCTTTGAAATTGAAACAAAACTGTCTATAGGTAACAGTATTCACACACCTAGTTACACTAACAGCCTCCCAGTTTGTGTTTCTAGTAAGTCTTCCTTACTCAAGGAAATTCCCTACTCATACTGTCATACACTACAAACACTCTGCCTTCGACTTCCCACATCACTAGGAAACTACTGAAGACTTTATTAGTTCTGTGCTTGTGCTGGTTTCTCCTGGCATAGAATCTTCTTCACAGTGTGAAGTACAGTGCTATCTATCTTTTGGATTTGTGTTTAGTACAGGGCTGATACTACTATCAAGATGTTTTTGTTACTGCTGAGCAGGGCTTAGACAGAGCCAAAGCCTATTCTGCTTTTTTGCATTGCTAAAATAGTGAGGAAGTTGGGATGCATGCAAGACTGGGAGGAGATACAGCCAGGACAGGTCATTCCAACTGACCAAAGGGAGACTCTGGACCATATGACACTAAGCTCAGGATATAAAGTATATGAAGGAGGGAAGAAGGAGGAACAGGGGACATTTGGAGTGATGTTGTTTGTCTTCCCAAGTCACCATTAGGCATGACAGGGCCCTGCTCTCCAGAGATGTCTGACCACCTGCCTGCCTATGGGAAGCACTGAACAAATTCCTTGTTTTGCTTTGCTTGTGAGCATGATTTTGCTTTCCCCGTTAAACTGTCTTTGTCTCAAGACATGAGTTTTCAGCTATTACCCTTCCAATTCTCTCCCTGATTCTGCCGGTGGGGAGTGAGCAAGTAACTGTATGGGGTTTGGCTGCTGGCTGGGAATAAGCCACAACAATACCACTTAGTTGCCGATTTTATCCTTGAGATTATTTTTTTCTCAGACATTAATATCTAACTTAGGTGATTTTTAATATCCACTAACACAACTATCCTAACAACCTTGAATAAGGCAATTTTAGACTACTACTACAATTTATTATTGATTTTCTAATTAAATTTAACATTTCTTAGTGCCTAATTTTTTGCATGTTTCTCAGTCACATCATCTCCTTGGCCACACAAGGCCCTTTGAAAAGTCAACGATTTCTTTAAGCATCTGTACAATACTGTAATGTACACATCTTTATGTGTATTCTACAGGGAACTCTAAAATCAAAACATTTTAGGAATGATGTCACAGATCTTCCTGAATAATTCTAAGGAATATGTCATTTATCAATTTTCCCAATTCATTCTCCACGCCATAAGCTCACAAGGTCAGTAGTAATTTGGCACCTTTTAGACTTTGTTGTGGCTCACAATTTGGTGATACTATTGTTCTGCAGAGTTAATTGAACCTGAAGTCTTACTGTAGAGCTGAGCTGCAGTATTTTCTTTCCTGATACTAGTTCTGTGGGAGCAATACCTGGATATCAAGCCATATAAAATTTATAGACCTTGTTTTCTTATTCTCATTTAGAGAAAAAACAGCATAAGCACCAAGTAGTACAGAAGTTGCCATTCAAATCCTATCACCCATCTCAATACTTCACTGTGAACCTTCTTCATGTGTACTTAAATAGTAAAAATTAACCCCTCTGTACGTCTGTAACATATACACATAAAAGGCATTAAGCCAAAGGTACATTTATCAAAGACTTCCAAAAGAGAAGTACTCAAGCTGCAAGAAACAAAACGTAATTCTTAGCCATTCTCAGTTTCTGATTATAGGCATTTTTTTTTAAAAAGTATAGTTTAGAACAAGTTCTCATTGCAGTACATGGAAATCTCTGACATTTATGTTAGTATGTTACAGCCTTCTTACCCTTGTGATTAGTATTTAGTACTTACAGCAATACTGTCCTTTTAGCCCATGTTTAATATCCAAAAATAACTGCTGCTAACAGGTTAAGAAGTTTCAACTGTGCATTTTAAACAGAACAGTGACCTCAATCCCCAATACTGCACACAGAGGAAAAAAGAAAAGCCTGACAAGAAACATGTAACTTAAAATAGAAGGATGTATTTTTGATAATGCAGTAAATTATCTCCTTTCAAACCACAGACACCCATGATCTGGATTTCTGAAATCATGACCAGGTCATGACCAAAAGGGCAAGAAGAGCCCTGAGAACTGAAAGAAAATTGAAATTCATATAAAGGTTCTTCTAAGAAATTGCATGTTTCTATAAGTAGCTATTCTCTAAACTTTAGACCAATAAGGTATAAATTTTACTTCTGTTCTAAGCAAAAAGTTAAAGAAGTTAGGACTTCAGCTTTTGAGAAATCATCGTATTTAAAGGACTCAAAAATTGAAAATAACAGCTGCAATCAATCACTAGGAAAAAATACTGAAATGCTAGTCCCATGTGCTTGACATCAAACCAAAATACATGTCCAGCATCAGCAACATCATAGAGCAGTGGATTGTCACAAAATCATTTCTCAAAAGTTACAACCTGTTTCAACTGTGATGTAACAGAAACAACCAACTGGATAGGACACACGAACAATTATTATTTATTTTAAATATTGACAAGACTTTATTTTAGTTAGAAATAACACTTGGATTAGGAGATCTACAAAGGAATTCCAAAAAGGCTACATGCTAGTCCTTACCACTAATCTCTCATATGCATTGCAGCCCATCACTACCTTTCCTGTACTTATAGTCTCACAAAAACCACAAATGAGCAACCTCCTACAAAATCTCACCAGGATATTTTTTTTCTGCCTATAGACTATGTCACTTTTAACAGTAGTCACTGT
>VWYO01016427.1:21354-43658 GCA_013400275.1 Rhadina sibilatrix | reverse complement strand
TTTTAACAGTAGTCACTGTTATTAAGTATATTTATTAGTCTGATAATCTGCTGTAATCAGACCAAAATAACAAAATCAGAAACACATATGCAGCAGTTAAGAAAAAAAGAATCAGTTCTTCTATCAAAGAAGACATGCCTGCTTATTAGAACTCAAGAACTTGGCCCTTATTTTTAGTGCGCTAATGGGAGGAGTGATTAATAATTAGAAACATGGAAATCAGCATTATGTTTGTGGACACAATACAGCAATTAATTACTGGAGTTTAAAATCATCACTTACCAAAATCTACTCTTGTTAGTATGCACTGCATTGGATGGTCAGTTGTATGCCTTGTTGTCGTTGCACCACTTTCATAACAAGTTGCACACAGATCGTAATCGTAGCAAATTAAACACGTGTACCGGCGACCTCGAAAATTTCCTTTTAAACATGCATCACAGCTGACACCTGTAAACAAATAAAATTGCTTTAAGACAGCAACAAATGCACTTATTTTTATGAGGAAGATTTGTTGCTATTGCCTCTCAATAAAAAGAGCCAACCATATCAGACGTGCAGCTGACACAAGACTCAATTTTTAAATGCATTTGTGTCTTTGAAAGACACCACTCTCCCAAAATTAATTAGGATCTTGAATTCTTGAAGTAAAGCAGACTCAAACACCTGAAATAATAACATGTTAAGTTAGTAAAGCTCTTTGGCTGCATCTTCCTATAGACACCTTTATGTGTCAGTATTGACTGGTATTTTGACTATTCAGTCAGGAATTGCGCCACTTTTAAAAGGTAAATTGTATAATGGCTGACCGAGAGGAAAGAAAAACAACCACCACAACAACCACTGCCAAAAACGTACTTTTCCAGTCTTTAATTCAACACTTCCTAATATTTTAATTCTGAATAACACTAAAACCAGACATTTCACGTAGTGTAGAAATTAGAACCTTTCCCCCTATTTTTTTTAAATTTAGCCTGCATCAGTTCTCTCCATTCTATTTCTCCCTTAAGCTCATTCTTTGCCATGTAGTCACACTATGTTCTGAGAAAGGCTTTACAGCATCAAGACGTTTTCATTTTTCTCTGTATGGATTCAGTTCTCTCTGGGTTGCCTGGTTAAGTGCAGAAATGACATTGTCTTGTAACCTGCAAAGGCTAACACAAACGTCTTTCAACTGCAGCAGTAAATTAAGGGCCTTCATGAATGAAACCAGTGTGTACAACCAAGGCAGGATTTGGATCAACACCTTCTTTTGGCATCACTTAAGATTTCCTCTTCATAGTTTGGTAAAAGCACAGACAAGTTTACAACAAACTGCCAGAACAAAAGAGTCACATTAGCCATATCCCTATTTTTTTTTAAGTCTAGTTGTCAGAGGACTGGTGAATTACAGAATTTTTTTTGCATTTTTTTTATTACCCCACTCTTTATCACAAGTAATTCAGAAACAGATCAATAAGCAATTTGTTTTGAATCTCCCCAACTTGTTCAAACTATTGCATCGTTACATTTAGAGGAACAGAGAGCAAAATTTATCACTTTTGCCTTTAATTTCTTCACCTACTTGACGGACAGCTTGAGGCACTAATAGCTTCTAATGTCGAAGCATGGTGCTTACATGAATACTGAATCTATTTTTTATTCACCTCACTGTATCTATTCTGCAAGCATCACTCTACGTGGAAGAGCATATTAGAAGAAAGAATCTCCAGAATCCTTGTTAATTGCTGGACTATGTTTTGAGGATGGTATGTTATCACCTCTAAAGTTGGTTTGGCTGGCTCAAAAAAAAAAAAAGG
The DNA here is from genome assembly GCA_013400275.1 of Rhadina sibilatrix. Classification (NCBI taxonomy): domain Eukaryota; kingdom Metazoa; phylum Chordata; class Aves; order Passeriformes; family Phylloscopidae; genus Rhadina; species Rhadina sibilatrix. Next base: position 41,859 of record VWYO01016427.1, on the reverse strand, counting down.
AAAAAAAAGGTCCTTCTCACTTAACTTTCTTTTCCCTGAAGTTTTATCCATAAACTCTGAAGGATTTATAACAGTCTGATGATTTAGACACTGACAGAAGGTTAATTTCTGAGAGCACTTGCTTGCTAACTCTGTAGTCTGAATTTCACCGCTTCAGTTGGTTTGCTTTTTTCCTCCCGCACAGAGACCCACAAAATTCTACCTATGCAGCATGCAGATCTCCCCAACAATGGATGCTGTACGCACAACACTTAGCAGCTACTGGCAGCACTGTGAGTCTCTTTGTTGCCTTTTTGTTTCTAGAAAACAGTTGATCAGCAAGTTAGATGTCACACTGAAATAAGCAGACCAGTTTAACCTAGAGTCTATGTCAGACACTAACAGCTTTCCAATGTACTAACCCATGCTTCTCCAGAAAGTAGTATTTTTCCCATTCTTTTCATTTAAGCTTGGAACAACTGGTTTAATGCAGACGTAAGCCTCTTTGCATCAAACTCCTGTCACATGTTCACTCAAACATTCATATCATTCCTATTTGAAGACAGACATTTTTAAGAAGCTCTCATTTACATGTTTTATTCACATCAATACTTCTCCACATTATTCCAAACTGCAATCTCTATATATGATGTGCTATTAATTTTGGGGAAATTCAGCCATAAACATAAACGACAACAATGCTTGCATTTAAAACTTTAGAATATTTGCAGTGAGAATCCACCAAGTCTTCAAACAGCAGACGAACTTTGTTACTCATGATCAATTAATAGAACATCTACAATCTGTTTCAAACAGAAAAACTAGTATTAGCATAACACATCCCTGTAGCTGGTGAAGTCAGACCAAGAGAATAACAATGTTCTAGAGACAGTGTTCTTTCTACATCTCTCAAAGTTGGTATTTTACAGCCACCACCACATCCTCTGCTTTGAGGAACAGGCTGGCAGCAAGGGATGGACCAGGTTACACTTATATTCTTATCTGTAGTAAGGAATGAAAACTGCAAAAGGGAAAATTATTAAATTGAAAATTAGGAGTTAAATATATGGTTAAATCCCCAGACATCCCCTTGAATCCAGCAGGATCTCATTTATAGAAATATATTACTTATTTTTCCCTTTTTATAACAGTCTAAGCAAAGTCAGGCCTGACAGTTCTTCCTGTTCAAGCCTATTACTTGGCTGACAAAATCTTGACTACCTACTCAACATGCGATCTAGAAACTGAAATAACCAAATAATTTCCTCCCACCTTATTCTTTCCACTATAACAAAAGCTTTTGATTTTAATCTTCTACAGTTTAATCTTTATATCAACATAAATTCCAAAAGTTCATTGTGCACAAACCTCAAACCCCCAAAGGACAACATTTAGCACAGCATGTATGTGTCTATCCAACATTTCCCTGCATTTACATTTCCACGTATGGCAGGTAAGTAACAGATTCAAGACTGTCAGATTAAACAGGATGCATCCAAATTAAACACTGGTTTTGTGGAAAAAAACCCAAAACCCCACAACCAAACAACAACACCACCACAAACAAACAAACACCACAAAAAAATCCCCAAACAAACAAAAACCCCCATCCATATTCTGGAGAAGTTCACTTTAAAGCAGGGAACAAAAGAATCAGCCTAAAGAAAAGCATGAACAATCTATGACAACTATTTAGATACACTTCTGACTTGCAAAAACTGTTAGGATTGACTCCTAAAAGAATCACAGAATGAAATCCTATTAACCCCGAACAACTTGCTGCTCAACGAGAACTTCTGATTCACGTTATGGAAAATAGGGGCTTGGAATGGTAAGAGTAAGAAATATCCATTTTAGTTACTGATCACAGCATAGATGATATTGGAGGCATCCTGAAATTTTTTTCTACTTTGTTACTGCTGTACAAGTACTAACAAATACCGCATAACGTAGATTACATCTAATTAAAACCTTTCTGATCAGTGTAAAATGCTCTTTTAATACAACACTGTTCCACCAGAGGACAGCATTGTGCTAAAAAGCCTTGGTTCACCTTTATCAAACATCAGGTTCTGAAAATTTCTTTGGAAGCATTCCCCTGCAGTATCAATTCTCAGTCTCTCTAGCTTCACACTCTGAGTGAAGTAAGTCAGAACATACCTAACAGTTCAATTTAATAAAATATGTTTTACCCATCCACAGAAATCTTACTACATTTATATTAACCCCACATCCTCTTTTCCTCCAGGTCAATGACTTCAGCATTTTACATGCAGAATGTTGAATGGTATGTTGAGTGACTCTTGGAAAAAAAAAAAAGTCAAGAAAATGCTCTTTCCCAACACCTTTCATGTTTTAATTCGATAGCCAAACATAATTTGATGTTATGACACTGAACTGGTTTTGCTAGATATTAACTAATATTAATGTAACTGGTCCTGGGTTTAATAGATACACCAAAGAGAACACATAATCTGAATTCATAACGGAGAGAAAAACATTGAAAAAAAATATGGTTCAAATACTATGTACATCAGAATCAATTTGTATTTACAATTACAAGCAAAGCTATGAGGTAACATCAATGAAGGTGTCTGTAATGTCCCAAGCCATTACTGCCTTGGATAGACACATATTTGTAAAAAAAAAACAAAGGTTTTCTCCCCTACTTGGTGTCCTCAGAAACTAAGGGCAATCATAATAATAATGATATTAAAAGCCCGATCATGGGACCCAAACAAAAAATTACCTGAGAAACTGCAGAAAACTCATCATTTTTTTCCTTGAAAAGAACATATTTGTCAAAGATGAGTAATATAGCGATACCAAAATAGGTTCCAGCCTCAAACTTTATCAATACTTTGAATGTATTGTTTCGATTTTTAGAAATTTCAAAGAAAATATCAGTCATTAGAAAGCATTTTAAACACATACGAAGCCAACACCTAAAGTATTCAAACAGTGAAAACAACAATTAGCTCCAGATAAGAGTATTACTCATTCTGCTGTTCCTGACATTAAATTCCTTTTTCTTAGCAATACACTGGAAGACACTAGTTTCATGGGTAGTTATTAGCGTCTAGCATTCCAGTCAGAAGCTGAATATCCAAAACCCAACGTTCCAGCCAATTCAGGTACTGTTTTTTGTTCATCAGTGCTCAGAGTGAGAATCACTGTATTTCTTTAATGTACAACACAAAAAAAATAGCCCATCAATGGTTTCTTCTCCAGAAAGAAAATGCCAGCTACTTAAGAATTTCTTCCTAACTTACATGAAGCACTGAAAGAAGTACCCTTCTAAAGACTGAAAGTTTTACATGCAAGAGTACCACTCAGTCTCAAGGGACTGGACAAACTTTAAAGTTTCTACCTTTTAAAAAACCCAACTTAAGCATGCAAGTGAAAATTTAAAAGTTGTGCTGCTTCTTTTGTAGTACAAAAGGTTGCAACCTGTATACTGCATATTATTTATGTATTCTGAAGATCATGCATAACACTCCTTTTAAAATGCATCTGATATGTTTTAGTGTAAGATGTCCTTTTAAAGGATTGTTCTGGGTTTGTTCAGTTTTAGATAAACTTGCTTGACACTAACTATCTCATCTGTAGTCTACATGCCACACAGCAAGTCTAAACCTTAAGACATTCTATGTAAGCAGTTCAGTTGTTTCCAAGACTGAAGGCAGGAAAATATATGCCATTTGATACTAATAAATAAGAAATGCCAATTGTTTCTTATTTTAATAGAGTCATTTTTTAATGCAGACTACTGCCTAGTTTGAGGTCAAATTCTAAGAACTTCTGCTGTTCCTGTGAGCATTTCACTAGAAAAATCAACCAAATCATAGAAGGTTCATTTTTGTTTACTTTTCCTGTTTACTAAAGCAAACTGTGAAAATAAACACTAAGGACACCTGCAACGTAGAACCTACTTCATCACCCTTGCAGCTACAAGTACTGAACAGAAAATTTACACACTATACCCTTGAAAAAAACCCAAAACCACTCTGTTCCCTCACATAGCCTATGTGCAATATGCAGGATCTTACAGCAAAGTGGAAGCAACCAGATTAAAAAGAACTAGTAGGACTAAAGGTGTAAGTAGATATGCTGTTGACTTGGAAATGAAAAAAAAAAAAAAAGGAAAAAAAAAGAGAAAAGGGAAGGAACTGGGCCTACAAAAGGTTTTTGTTTTTTTTCACTGCACTCCACTTTCCCCTCTGGAGTCTGGAGTAGGAAAAAAAACCAGAATCTTCTCACCCCTCTGTTGTCAACAGTGCCTGATACTTAGAATCACAGAACGATCAAGGTTGGAAAAGGCCTTCACAGTCATCAAATCCAACTGTCTACCCAGCAATACGACTGTAATCCCTTAACAATTAAACCATATCACCCAGCGCCATATTCAGATGCATCTTGGATACCCGGCTCCCTATCCCCCTGGGCAAACTATTCAGATTCTTGACTACCCTAAAAAAATTTTTTTTCCAGTATCTAATCTGAATCTTCCCTGTCTCAGCAGCAGGCCATTTCTTGTTGTCCTCTTACTGCATACATGTTGGAAGAGACAGACCCCCATCTCACTACAACATCCTTTCAGGTAGTTGTAGAGTGATGAGGTCCTCCCTGAGTCTCCTCAAGACTAAACAAATGCAGCTTCCTCAGCCATTCCATATTTTCTGGACCTTTCCAAGCCTTGTTGCCCTTCTCTGAACACATACCAGCACCTCAATGTCCTTTTTAAAGTGAGGAGACAACTGAACACAGTACTCGAGGCACAGCCTCAGCAGTATTGAGGACAGCAGGACAATCATTTCCCTGGTGTAAAAACAGAATCAAACAGTACAGCTGGCCCAGCAAGTTTCAGCCTTGACCCCCAGCTAGCCCTGCTGCAAAAATAAGTTTTTCCATTTTTGCTTTCACATCTCAGTTGTGGAAGTTATACGCACAACGGTTTCAGTCATCTTGGGCATCAGGAACAAGTGATTAGTAAGCACTTCCAAAACATGCTCAACTCTATACAGGAATCATGCAGGATTTCTGATTAAGCCAATCCAGATTTCCAATTTAATATTTAATATTATCTCACACGTCTCTTATCATTCATTTAATTTAATTTGACCATCAAAACCATCACAACACAAAAACCTGCTAAAGTACTATAAATGCATTAAAAATAAACAGATTGCAATGGAGCACAGGAAGTTTGTAGTGTGGCAGCAAAGGAACTGGCACCAGACATGATTTTATTTAACAACTCCATTAGTCTGGAAAATGGCAAACAGCATGTGAACTCTATTAACAGAAAAATACTTAAACTGAGAAAGCTACCAACAGCTCCAGGGCAAGAAAATAACAGTAACAGCACTAAGCTACATCCTCTATCTAGTAAAATCAATGGCAAAGTTTCTCACTTAATAAGACAGGACCATGCTCCTGAGTTTGTTTCAGGGTGAGACAACAGAAATACACTGCTCAGGCAAGCACCAGCTAAAAGACAAGTGGGCCTGAGGAAAGCATATCATACACAAATGATTTTTACAAGTGTAAGAGACATGAAGAAAAGTAAAATCCTAAAAAGAAATTAAACAAAAGAACTGGTACTTCTCTGTTGAGCCCTAAAAAAATTTAAGATACAGTGGTCTTAGAAAATAAATCTTCGTGCATTTTGGATTGCTGTTATTTAGGAAGAGTGGCATAAAAAGGGAAAAACACAAGGAGAATAAGACACATGTCCCATCAGGCTTGGGAGACAACTGAGTAATACAGACCAGTTGAACAGAGAAGTAAACATACTTGAAGAATGCTTTTTCTGTGAGCCACTGTTCCAGGCAGATAAAAAAAACAAACCCAAAACACCTGGTAGAGACTAAGAGAAGCTTAGCCGAAATTAACTATTTAGGTACACCTTAGGCATAGCTCTGGTGTCATGAATACACACACTCAGCTTTACCTCCTTTTGTACATTAAACTCCCTCCTCATCCTTTTAAACATTACCCAGATAGGCAAACATAGCAAGCTTTTCCCTTGTGGGATGGGGAAAAGGCAAGATTTATCACAGGCAGCAATGCAGAAAGTAGGCAGTACCAGCTGAGAAACCAAAAGAGCTGGAAGTGAAAGACAGAAAAAGTCTGCATGCAGCAAATTCTCCAGCTTTAGTAGTAACACTTTGTGATTACGTATTATAACATTACATATTATAATAGCTCAGACTTAAAAGACTTGCACCAAGTGGTCTGGAAATACACACTTTTCAAATCATGAAAACACATCTAGAAAGCAGTTGGAAGAGGGAGAGAAATAAAAGAAAATGCTTCTTCTCATCATTAAAGAAGGCAGCAATGCTTAACACAAGGCAGTCATACCTAGACTCCTCCCAGCTAACTCAGGTCATAGAGAGGAGCACAAAAACACCTTCAAATTTAAAGACTACTTTTAAAATCACCATTTTGAATGGCATTATATTATCATAAAAGGAATTTATCCTTCCTTAATACCACAAGAGTATTAGTATCTAGTAACTTGTAAAAATAATTAAGTCTCTCTGAACACAACACAGAGGGGAAATAGGAGGTTAAAATTCTACAATTTATTCATCTAAGTAGTTGCAATATTCTATCCTGGGCTTTCTCCAACCATTTTTCTTACTCTGAACATAAACAGACTGCCTGGGCAACTTTTCCTCCCACTCAGTTACACAGAACTGCCTCTCATTGATAACATGTCTCCAGAAACTACAAATGCTTACCACAGGAAGGCTATATCAGAAGAGTACCGTGGGAAATACAGTAACCTAAAGCAAAAAACGTTTCATGTCTGCTTCCATTAGGCTTTGAGTTTGTTCCATTCCTCCCTCCTCCTCTTTCCAATTCTTCACGGCACAGATTTCTTTCCTAATTCAAACATTTGAAGAATGGTCTGAGCCGAAAGGGGCCTTGAAGATCACCTAGATCCAACATCCCTGCTGTAGGCAGAGATGTCTTTTAGTAGACCAGGTTGCTCCAAGTCCCACCTATATTGGCCTTAAATACTTCCAGGGATGGAAGGGATGGGGCATCCACAGCTTCTCTGGGCGACCTGTTCTAGTGCCTCATCATCTTCAAAATAATTTTTTTAACATCTAAGCTAAACATGTCCTCTTTCAGTTTGAAGTCATTGTCCCTTGTAAAAAGTCCCTCTCCAAATTTCTTGTAGGCTCCCTTCAGGTACTGGAAGGCCACATTTAGGGCATTCTTTTTTCACATTGAATAATTCCAGTTCTGTCAGCCTTTCCTCACAGGAGAGGTGCTCCATCCCCCTAATCAACCTGGTGGCCTCCTCTGGACTCACTCCAACAGGTCCATGTCCTTCCTGGGACCCCAAAGCTGGATACAAGGTTCCAGGTGGAGCCTCAGCAAAGTGGAGCAGAGAGGAATAATCTCCTCTCTCCCCTGCTGGCCATACTGCTTTGGATGCAGCCCAGGATAAAACTGGCTTTCTGGGCTCTCAGATCATGTCCAACCTCTCATCCACCAGCATCCTCAAGCTCTTCTACATAGGGTTCCTTATATGTTGCTCATATGTTCCCTGCATTGGCAACACAACCATTTGTCAGCCATAACAAATACTTTACCTTTCTCCTTGTTTTTCTCATTAGAACGAGTTTCACTGAGCTTTATTACCTATAGTTTTGTGTTTCTTGTCCCCTTAAACTACACATGCATAAAGAACCAAAGACAATCAAAGTATTATGTTCTGGAGCATTTGCCTGATAGTCCTGATCATCTCACATACATATCCAACTTACTTTTAAGAACAATTTACTTACCAGTCTATTTGAAAATAACATGTCACATAATTTTTCTAAAGAGCTTCTGATCACTAAACACAAAAATCCATCACTAATTTGCAGATCACAGTTCAAGTCTTCAGTACTTAGGTATTTTTAATGTAATTAGCTCATTTTCTTAAACAAGACTCAGGTATTCACTTTATTTGCTGAAGCACAAAATAAACCAGGTGTCAATAAGACAGCATTTTATCAAAACAGATAACACGTACCTCACTTAATGATTTAAGAAAAACGGAGAGGGATGATCAAACATCCATTACTCACTGGTCTCACTGGTAACTATAGGCTCAGCTGCCAGGCTACAGCTACAAAACGCATAAAACAGCATTTTAAGGATAAAAAAAGATCAGGTGTAACAAAAAAATCTGACATCTTCATTGAAAAGTCTTTAAACAACCTATTATAAAAAAATCTTTACTACAAAGATACTACTGAGGAAAATCTAGGTAATGAAACAGAAAGGTGCACATATGAGAGGTTATTTTAGCTGTTTTACCTCAATTTCTGCCTCTTGGAAGCACAAGGTTTTCCTTTACATTTTCAGACTAACTTATAAGCTCTGTTCTCCACTGCCCACTGGACACTGCTTGAATTCTACAAAGAAAGGTAGTTTTCATGCACTAAAGGTTGACCTTCTTCAGGTTCCTCAAAGTTTACAAGCAAAATCACTCATCCTCAAACTTGTATCTTCTGCAATTAATACCTTCTTTAAATATGTACATTGTTTTATAAGACTGCCTCACTGCACACTCTGTTGGATTCTGGAGTTTGATGTGCGTCAAGCATGCAACCACAAATATAGCAAATCTTCTAGTCTACACATAACTGTAAACTAAGAGTAACTGTAAATTAAACTTGAGTTCATACTCTAGGGCCTGATACCCCTTCCATTTCCCTTGACAGTCTTCCATGGATGAAGAGACACCTTCAGCTTGTTAAGCTGAACAGGATGTCTACAGACAGTCTTGGTACAGCTTCAAGACAGCTGTTATTTTAACAGATTTTCTGAGCTCTCTACTGACTGTTGCAACACACCAGCTATTACAAGACAGTAGTTATTAGCTACTTTCCTTCCAGGTTCTTCTGCATGAGCTAGAGTTGGCAGCTACCTTACTTCACTGACACACCTCTAAGAAGAGCAGTCAAACTCGGAAGCAACTCAGCAGTTCTTACTTCACAAAGTTTATGGTTCTGTCAGACTAGAAAATTTTTCAGGATGAGAGAGGTATGCCAATGCACCAGAAATGCTATCCACATATGAATATATTTACAGCTAAGAGGTTTGTAAGGTTTTTTTTTTTTTTTTTTTTGCAGACATCTTTCAATGCAGGCAACAGACGGAAACACTGTAACTTAAGAGTCTATGGTACAGTCAATAGCAAATCCATTTTTCTTGTTTACAATTAGAGGACGCCTACAATTGTTGCAGGAGGAAAACAAAAGGACCCAATTATTTACTCACAACTTGCTTCATCTTCTTCAACCCTAAGGCTTGCTCAATTCTGAATACAGGCCATCAGATTTCCTCTGCAGTTTCCAATTTCTGAGATACTCCTGAGTTCAGCAGCTTCTCTAGAGTTTTTCAATTAACTACAACAAACTACAGTATGGACTTTAAAATTTGCTATACACTGCCAGGATCTCCAAACGCTCAACACTGTGAAAGAACACACTAGCAATGTCATCTTACTGATTAGGGACATGTAATGTCATGTCCTATTACACAAGCTAAGAAAGTGTCTGCTTTCTTGAAAAGTGGTAATTTTTGAAGAAGGATATTTAGAAGGAAGGAATAATAGGTTTGGAAGAAGCTCAATATAACATTTAATGCCAAGAGTGTTCAGCAGCAGATGACTTGAAATACTTCCTCTGAAGAAATACATTGTGGTACTTCTCAAAGTCAGAGCCTGGGGTCCTGCATCTCATTCAATTATCATCTTGAAGTACTTCAGTCTTGGCTAAGTAAGTATATTCTGGCATGCAATTCCCAACAATCCATTTTTTCACTTTCTGGTCCCTCTCCTTTAACTCCTAATGATTCCAGGAACAAAATTTTAACTGAGCTTTTGAGGCACATAAGAATGATACCTCTCAGTAATTGGCTCCAATATTTAAGAGCTCGATAATATTATAACAAAGCATGAGATAACCCAAAACTTATTAATAGCCTCCATTTATACTTGGTTTTTTTTTAATGTGACAAGAATTAAACTTGAGAATTTGTTGAATCTTGAATCTTGCAGATTCTCTGTTTCTAAATAAACTTCAGACAGCAATCTGCAACAGCACAAGAACATTATCAATAAGCAACCTCTACCAGCAGAAATTTGACTTAATAACAGTCAACTATTCAATTATCTAGACTATAAAGACAAGTTTATATTCCAACAAATCTTTACTTGTATATCTTCATTTACAAAGCCATTCTTTTACAGCAAAATCCTCAAGCTGTTTTCTCTGCTCACTGCAAGTGTCTTTCAGAATAAGGAACACTCTATGTCGTCAGATCCTGCCTGGCATTTCACAGGCCCTATGGCAAACAACCTTGGAAAAGATACCTGCAGATCCATTCTTTCTGAATTCAGGAAGGCAAATAGGCTTTTATTCATCTTTGAAATTTTCTAAAATTGAAGATAACCAAGGGAGAAGAGAGCTGGAAAATGTGTCTGACCTACTCCTGAGTCAAGACACTGCAGGTTCTACTCCATCTTCTTAAACCTGCAAGATATCTCATTAATGTAATCCACAGGTCATGGTTAGCAGCAGAAATCACTGACTTCCATCTGCACAGTCAGAGATCAAACTACACATACTGACATTTTCATCTTATCAGAACACCACAAATGATAGCAGGAAACATGTATGGAATTAAAATCATCTGAGCTATCTCATGCACATCTAGAATGAAAAAAGCTTAGTCATTACACAGAAAGCTCTGAATTCTCTACAATTTACTTTTGTGATGCTTAGATGCCTTTCTTCAAGGGCACCCTTGAAATCTCTTTCCCAAACTTACCTCCTTTTCCACAACTAGTTTCAAAGAGTCTACTTTAGGCATGTGAAAAATAATACAGCAATAATTCAGGGGCTGAAGTTAGGGACCTCATATGCTCTCTGAAGTAAAGACAGAGGAAACTGGCAGCTGCAGTGGCACAACTATGTCAGTCCAGATGTGACCTTTGCTCTAGCACTATTACTCTTGGTAAAGTTGCTCTCACAGACCCACTTCATCAGTGGATCATAAGCTGCTTCTCACTACAGAGATTTTCCACTTGCAGAGATAGCCCACACTTCAGCTTGCATGCTGAAATACATGCAATAGCTGTACACTAAACACCATTTGTGTTAGGCACATCTCAGCACTCCTGCCAACATTAAAAGCATATGCAAATATGCAATAATTCAAACATTTGCTTTGTTGAGTAGAAGTGATGTGATGGTATACTGAGCACAGAGAAGACTTTCTGCCCAAATCACAGGTTTCCTCAGAGTTAATTTCATTCTATCATGAAAAAAAGTCTAGCTAACATGGGCTTATAATCAAGACTCACAGCAGTTTAAAATTCATTCCGGGTGAACAACCATTTCTGAGCATGTATAGCTAATACACACACAAAGAGGTAAATATGCAAAAATATATTCCAGTATAGCAGAATGTCAATTCTTACCAGAATCATTTATTTGGAGATAAAGACAGAAGTTACTGACAATCACACAGGAGGTCCTTTCATGACTATATACTAATGCATTTGTGACCTTGAAAATCATGTATGATTTATTGCTCCTGGACTTAGGATACTTGAGATACCTGTCAAGTACTCAGAGTATCACCTCTTTAATAGCTCACAGCACTGCTCTCCAACTAGGCACCTCCAGGACACTGCTATTCGTCTGTTAAGTAATTCTAATGTTCTCCTCAGCACACACCCAGGTGCTTATTTCCAGAAGCTGCCATGAAGCTCCTTCCATACCATCATGCATCTGGAAAGCAGCCCTGTTGGTCTGAAAACTAGTCTGGAAATCTGTTTAAAATTACAACCCTAATATGAATATTGATATTTTTATCTGTCACATTAATTTATGCTGATTTCTACACTGTTTATATATCACTTCACTTCATCCTTTCAAATTCTTAAACACAATCTCATAGAACAAACCATTAGAAATCGCCTTCACTCAAAAATACTGGCTGCTTTAGTACCAATAAGCTAATAGTAAATAGCATTTACACTAGGGAACAACTGTTACTGAAGAGTTTTTGTAAACAATGACTCTGCTCAAGAAATAATTAAAGAACACATCAGCCATAACCTAGCAAACCTTCCACTACTAAAAGCACCATATCAGCCAACAAACAAAACCAAAACGCAAATCCACCTCTGTGTCTGGATGCCTAAAACCTTTCCAGCAACAACTTTTTTTCTGAAATAGGCGAGGGCAAGTTGTGCACCAAGAAGCATCAGAGTTCTGCTTTTCAAAGAGGCTTACAGATGCAGGCATTCAATTTCTATTGCACTTGCACCCAACAGAGGTCTACAGCTTCCCAAAGGGTTGTTGAAAATCCCACCCCAGAGCACTCAAAGAAGGAAAGCAGGAGAGGGAGAGCACAGAAGAAGAAAGAATAGTGACAACAAAGTAAGACAGTAAAGGATAAGAGATCAAAGACAAAAAGAAAGAAAGCAAAGATAATTTATCCTACCAGAGACAGCACCTCTTGTCAGTCAAGACAAGAAACATTGCCTCCCAAAAAGAATCTGGCACCAGGAAGTGGCAGAAGGAAGGAAGTGGCCAAATCTGACCTGAGGTAAGAAAAAAAAATGCAGTTATAATTTTTTTTTTTAGAACTCTGTTGTTTCATCTTACTTTTGCAGTATATTTTTAAAAAACCTTTTTAAAATATTTTTCTTCACCTGGATTTTTTCAGTGATGAGAGTGGGATGATACAAATCAAATGCAGAACAGAATCAATAGTATTTTAATAAAAAATGGGAAATTAAAGACAAATTTTAAGTAATATGGGAACATAATATGAAGTGATAGCTGCAAAAAATATATATTAGTGAAATGTCCCAATGAGTAAAAAATTTGGAAGAATGGACTTATATCTATAAAATTTACTGCAATGGAGTACAAGACCACTAATTTCTACCTGTAGGAGACTTTGCTGACTGCCTATTGGCATGATAAAATCTACACCTGATATCCCATGTGTACATGGGAGAAACATCACAGTCTCTTGTGTCTAAGTTCCAAGTTTATTGCAACAAAAATGTTGTACCCAGGTCTCCAGCTGAAAATGGGATGACTTTTAGACATAGTCTTCTAGAAGCTCCAAATAAAGCAATCATAACAGGAAGAACTAATACAAAGACGAAATTCACTGCAGGGTGACAAATGAGCAATAAAAAGGAACACTAATAAAAAGTAAATCATAGACTACACCTAGAATTTTTTACAAATATTTAAACATTGAAAACAGAAGAAAATAAAAATTCCCTCAAGTGAATCCATCCATCCTCCCCCTATCAACTTATTCCAACTACATTCTCAGAACAAACCTGGCAGGTGGGACAGAATCCTTTTTTCCTAACATGTCAGAGGCTCCAGTAACTTCTTCTAATCATAGTTAAAAATTAATTCCAAATTAGAACAAATCAAGTGGTAGAAATAAAGAGGTGTACACACCTCTGATACACAGTTCCAAGGCTTCTGTAATGCTGTCTCACAATTTTTATTTGGCACAGATCTTACTTCTAAACTTAATAAATGACAATAAGCCACACAAAACTTTTCAAGTAGATCTGAACTGAAATGTTTGGTTTAATACATGTTTTCTGAAACAGTGAAACTAATGAGCTTGTCTCTATGCCTCACACTGAATTACAAATGCTCTTACTTTACTGTGTCAAAATGCTACACTGAAAAAAAAAATGTGGATAACCATTAGGACTAGATATACAGAAAACTGCTGGAGTAAGTTCAAACCAGACACCCAAGTGATGCTTAAGGGAAAGGAAGCTAAGATTTAAGATCCTTGACAGCCACATTTGAATCAGAAGCAGTTAAAATACCTGGAGGAGAAAGTTTAACATAAAATTCAAAGCTTTAACTGTTAAATCTGGATATAAAGTAGCATCAAGAACAATCAATAAAAAAATTCTCCATAATCTCATCACACAGTGTACAAAAAAGCAGTTCAATTTTATTTCTCCCATTGAATTAATGAGATTTCTTCTTACATTTGAAAAGGGAGATCAGATTCCTTTTTATGCAGTGATGCCTTTCTTTCAGATTCTCTATCTGCCTTTCTGAGACACCTTTCAAATTTCTGTCCATACAGTAATTCCCCTTCACACATCCTTACATTCTGAGTCACTAACAGCACTCTGCTTGAGTTTTCTAAACTGCTCACAGTACCTTAATAATGTTAATTATGTTGTTTCTGTATGAGTGAGGAACACCTCTGTGCCTATAGCTAAAGTTTTGTATACTCCTTCTCCATTATGTCTCCATTTTCAGAACCTACAGCTACCAAATCTGCTCATTTGTTGTAAATCCTGTAGAGGGGAAGAACACACTGCATGTGGGGGATTTAGTCCAAATGATTCCAGGAACAAAACCCATGGAAGCTCACATTAAAATATATGTAGCTCTAGTATCAATCTAGGGTCAGAATCTATCAGATGTCATCTAACACAATTATATTCCTTTCTTAAAAAATACCATCTTACTCAGTGCACCAGCATGTATGATGTTCAGTAAACAAACAGGAAAGTCCCTGTTTGTTTTGTCCTCCTTGGTCAGCCCGAGCCCTTAATTATCACACAGTTCAAAGAAATTTGCACTGACTATGAATTTTCTCACTGCCTTCTCTCTGCAAGCATTTTATCGACAGCCCAAAAATCAACGAATTTCAGTGCAGCCCAAACATCAATGAATTAACTTTAACAACACTTCTAAGCAAGATCTCACTTTTCCTGAAATAGAGGGAAACCTTACAGGACGTAAAGAATAAAACTCCCAGCCACCCAATCTGAGGTGCCCAAAGCATGGACTTAAAAGAATTCTTGATTTTCTACAACTACGTGTTTTTTTCAAAGCTCACTGCTCAACTAATACAAGCTGCAGGTGTGAATGCTCCAATCCCAAAATCCCAAACCAGGTCTTCATACAGAACAAAGAGCTAACAGCTACCTGTGAATTCTGGACAAAGCAACTTACTTAGCAGTTCACATGAACTGCAACAGAGGACAGGACAGTTGATCCAGCTTTCCATGACAAAGCTCCACTGTCAGCACCTTGGCCATCCTTTCTTTCTACAATGTCTCTATCTGCTCATTTGCTGTACACTTCCTAACACTGAGCGGTGGTCTAACATAGAGAACCATCCTATAGACCCTAAGGAATGCACAGTGGTGTGGAGTAGATAATATGCAGCTGTGTATAAAATAAAGACACTCAAATGAGGTGGAATTATTGTTGTCTCTGCAACCTGTCTCTGGTACATCCCAATTCGTGAGCAACATTCCTCAAATATGCTGCTGTGTCCAGCAGCTTCTTGAATGTATTAACACTGCAGTCACTGCTTTAGTCTTATATTTAACAATAATGGAAGTAACATAACAATGAAGATACAACAATGAACAGTGACACCAACAACTCTCCCTCAAATGCTATCAGTAATGTAAACATTCAAAAGTATTTGAAAAGCTTTCTTCTTTTTATTTAACATGTATGAATTTTATTTGTCCAGTACTACTCAAGCAATTTTCATGGCTCTGCAATTTCCCCTGAATCTCTTCTTGTTCAAATCAACATTTGGAAGACAGCTTTTTCACAGTTTGTCTTCTCTCTTCACCCCCACCTAATAATGTTAAAAGTATCACAGCTCTGTTCCAGTTTTCCTGCTTAAGATATAGGCTATCAGCCTTTCAACATTGATAATTTAGATCTCCTCTTTCTCTCCCTTTTCTCATGATGGTGTCATTACTTTTTATAAAGACCTGAGAGAAAAAATGTTCTCTCTTTACAAATATTTTTGGAGGACCTTGTTCAGATGCTGTAGGAACAGCAGCAGCTAGGTTCACAGAGTTTCCTAAACCAGAGCCACAACCCTTATTTTAAAACCTAGCTTCCATAAAGCCAGTATCTTGCCAGTTAAAATATATATTCTGTTTCCAGCTCTTTTTATCATTAAATGATGATTCACTTCCCTATTGAAATCAAACAAGTTTAATAAAAAAAAGCAAATTACTGTGTTCAAATATTTCCAATCACATTTGCAGCTGTTTACATTTAATGTTAAGATTTTTTTGTGCCTAAACGCAGCTCTCACTAGTCAAATCATCACACTAACTCATTTTCAGATACTGCAATACATCTGTAATTAGATGCATTAATATGCTATTATAGAGTAAAACTAACAAGAGTACGAAATACTTTGCATATACAGTTTGCATATGCTTTGGCAGACTCAAAATTCAAAAAACCTCACTGTTTTGTTAAACGTCCAACTTAATCTGGACTTACTTTCAACAAAATAGACCTCAGTGGCAGCAACACATGCAAGAATTTGTTATTATTCTGTATTGTGAAACAGCAAACTCCTTGTTTGGAGAAGATGCAAGCAAAGTAGGCACTGGAAGACAGCAAGTTCTAACTGGTCTCACAGATGTACATTTCATTACTACATGCCACACTTCACCAACCCCGCATCTTGAGTACTTTGTATGAAAAAGATGTAGACTTGTTAAGTGAATTATAAGTTTTATATGCAAAAATATATTAATTCTGCATTTTGTGTGGCACCTTTACAACTGACACCATATGAAGTATTAAGTTATGCATCAACTGGCTGAGCATTATGATGATGTGAGTTTGTAGTATCCCTCTGCAGCTCAAGTATGACACAGCTACTGCATCATTACGAAGAGCAGAAATACCCTTGCTATTAATGTTTTCAAAAAGTTTGCTCCAGATTAAGTTTTGTGTTTTGTATTGTGACCTTACAGAAAACACCATCAACCCAGACCCCAAATCTTTTCACTGTACAGCTAGAGGACTGGAGCACACTACCCTTATACTAATGGTTTTCAAGTGATTGGTATATATGCAACTGTAACTATGATTTCTTGAATTTCAAAGATGAAATTACATGCATTTCTTTTTAAAGATTTACTTACCTTTCTACTACAAATAAGCACTTGATTTCAGTATCTCTATGCAACACATTTATGTATACACACAATGAAAAGGAGCACAGAAACACTGGCTCCCTCCACTAAAAGGATCTCAAAGCCAGAGGAGAATATTTGAAAAGGCCACGTACTCCTGACAGTCACTGTTCTCTCCTCCTAGTAGTGCTATCACCACCCACTCATGATTTACTTTACGTGGGACTAGGATTAACTGCAGACCTTTGCTGTTACTGACAAACGGGAACCAGCAAAAAACCCCAGCACTTGCACTGCTGACAGTTCTTCGAAGCTTAAAGACTACCTCCTTTAGTGAGAACAGGTAGAAAAGGATGGAACTGGGTCTGGGAGTGAGGCACAGAGCATGAAAGATGGAGAACTAAGTGATGCAGGTGACATGGAACTGGGAGCCCTCTGGAGATGCCAGCTGTAGGGAATCTGAACCCAGGCCAGTTAATGCTGTTGCGACCTAGTTCCACAAAACAAGTCGCAAAAATGGTCTTGTAATGATATTCCTGGAAGTTGCAATTCTCGATTTTTCTGCTGTCTTGGGTGGTGTCTACTGCCAAATAAGAGAATTACTGCTAGATACATGTTCACAAAAAGACATAACCTGCAATAAGCAAAATACCTTCTAATAAACTTTCCAGAATGTAAAAAAAAAACACCCCCCAAAACAAAAAACAAACAAACAAACAAAAACCAACCAAAAAAACCTACCTGCTCCTTGTAGGCTGCCAAATATTACCACCACCTACTCCTCCACAGAGGGGCTAACCCAGAGAAACACAGCATATTGTTCCTACACAGGGAACAACATGAAATCCAAGACCAGGGAATGACCTCATGTTGCATTCTACAAAACCAAAGGCTAAGAAAGCTAGCCTCTTAACACCAAATCACACAACAAAAATGGTTTTGAAAAATTAGAGAGCCTAGCAATACTGAGAGATAAATACTTAACCCTTGACAGCATTAACCAAGGAAGTCTATTGAACACTGAATAAACACATCAAAAACAGCAACACTCATTCAAATTCTAGTGGGAGAAACAGGAGTCTGGACCCCATGCATGAAATGAGAGCACAGTGAAAAGGCAGACTGTGGTGAAACTTTTAGTGTAGAATAATAAAGTCTCACTTAAAAAAACAAACAAATAAAAAAACCCAACTAAATCAACTAAACAAAATACCTCAAACAATTGTTTTGTACTGATTATTACACTGAAGAAGCAGTCAAAAAAAGCCCAGTGGAAAGTAAGCGTACATCTCCATCAAATGCTTTATAGCCTTCTTAAAGTCCCAAGCCTTTAGAATTCCAACTTCTCCAGCATTTACACATCCAGATACATACTTTTCCTGTAAACTGGAAAAACTGGTACAGCATCCCCAATTCTCTCAAGAAATATCAATAAATCTTGTCTGTAACTTTGTGTATGGACCATTTTAAAGAAAATACACAGAAAACAAAATTCACATGTGATTAAAGCTTGCTTCTTTCCCTATACCATATTCTTCCAAGACAGTCATCCTCAAACTAGTTATACTGGATCAAAAACTGTCAGCTGTGAATAACTGCACAGTTCTGAAGCAAGAATCACCTTTCTTTTTGAGTATACAGTTTCTATGGATTTCCAGAGTTCTACTAAAATCAAGCCCCCAAACCTCTTCTCCACAAAGCTGGAAAACCATCCCTCCCAGACTAGTATGTGTTATTCTATCCCTGTAACATCTGAAGTGTGTGAAGTAAGAGGAGAATAGTTGAGAAATTGAGACAGACTACCTTAAAACAAAATAATCACAAGGACACAGTGGTAGATGTAATTTTTAATCTCACAATGTTCTCATGGTTTCAGGAATGCACTGTTCGTTCACACACACACACACCTGAGAAGTCTATATCCAGGATCCAAAACTACCTAAACTCACACTTGCTTCCCAGTTAGGTAATTAATTAGGCAATTATCTCTTCTTTTTCTAATTAGGTGTGTCTAAATGAATCTGCTTTGTAAAGAGACTATTAAGCCCAGTTTCATTAACAGTCACTCCTTCTAAAAATACCAACAAATATGAAAGACAGAAAATGAAATTTTCCCTGCTACAAACATCTAACAACTAAAAGGAAAATTCATGCTATAGCTTCCATAAGAAACACACAAGAAAACCTACTTTCAAATTCTATTTAAACAAAAGTACAGGGCTGAAATGTCTTTTTAATGCATATCATCACTTCTTATAATAGTCCATGCACATGTCACTGAAAAATCACTAAACAACAACATATGATATCACTTATCACTATGATAAAACTTCCACAATTTTGACATGTTGCAGTTAGAAAAGCCTGTATTCCAGTACTGTACATTAAAGAGAGCACTATGGATACATGCATGACAGCAGGTATTTACAGACTGCATAATCCTACTACACCGCCAATAGCAACTTTGTGATTAATGATAATTCTATTTCAGTTAAAAACTGCATCTTTAACCATAAAGAAATCCATTTCCATCTCCAATCCATCTCCTCATGGGAAAACATGAAGGCGGGGGGAGGAAGAGGAGAAAAAGCAGCAGTCCTATTAAACTTGAACTTTTGCAAGTAAACAACTGAAAAAACTTAGTGGATTCAGGGAAGACAGTATCTTGACAGAGATGGATATGTACCTGCACAAACAAGAAGCCTGCAAAATACTGTGACACACACCAAAAACCCAATCACATATACAACGCTGTCTAAAATCAAGCTACTAACTAGAAGTTAAATACCAAATTCTCCTATAATGTTTCTGTCAAAATGTTTTAGCATTAGATGAAATGGAAAAATGATAAATTAGCTAAGAGAAAATGAAAACAATATTGAAATAAGCTCCTAACATGGCAGAAAGTTACCTTTTCAGATGACAACTCCTGGTTTTATAGAATACTAGTCCAAACACTTTACCTGCTGCTAACCAAGTGTGGAAAAACCGAGCAACTTCCTCTCCTGGTTTCATACTCCCATCTTCTCCCTGCAGAAATTCTTTTCTTAGGATCCATCTCTTCCTCCTCCCTGCCTCTTCTAACTACCCACTGAGCTCCTCCACGGCGGTACACACAACGGGTCCAGAGGCAAGCAGCACACAGAACACGTTTCTCCGGCGGCCTCAAAACATGCCACTACTACACCAGCACCGGCCTCCTCGGCCGCAAGGCAAAACCGAGAGAGAACGGCAGATCCCGAGGCCGCCACCTCCCGTCAGGGCCAGGAAGGCTGCCCGCACACTTCTGCCCCGGTCCCTGTTTCCCCGGCACCCAGGGGGGCCCTGGGGCGCGGAGCCCGGCCGGAGAGAGAGAACGGCAGATCCCGAGGCCGCCACCTCCCGTCAGGGCCAGGAAGGCTGCCCGCACACTTCTGCCCCGGTCCCTGTTTCCCCGGCACCCAGGGGGGCCCTGGGGCGCGGAGCCCGGCCGGACTCGCCGCGGCGGAGGCCGACACGTCGGCAGGGCCGCCCCGCGCCAC
>VWYO01016425.1:5424-26330 GCA_013400275.1 Rhadina sibilatrix | reverse complement strand
CGGGCGGGAACCATGAGGGAGCCGTGGAGGAGCCTTGAGGGAGCCGTGATGGGGCAGCCGTGGAGAAACAGGCGGGAGCCTTGAGAGAGCCGTGGGGGAACCGTGAGTGGGCTGTGATGGAGACGCCTTGGAGAAGCGGGCAGGAACCATGAGGGGGTTGTGGTGGGGCTGCCGTGGAGAAACGGGCGGGAACCGTGAGGGAGCCATGGAGGAGCCCTGAGGGAGCGCGGAAAGGGCCGTGAGGGTGCCATGGAGAGGCGGGCGGGGACCGTGAGGGATGTACGCCGTTACAATTCATTAATTAAGAATTAAATGATACTTTCATTTACAAGGAGGGGCTAGTACAGTCCGCTCGGTTTATATTGCATTTGTGATGTACCATGAACACCCTTTGGAAAGGAGGAACCGCCGTGGCGGTGGGTCAGAATTAAATGATCTTTAAGATCCTTTCCAACCCAAAGCGTTCTGTCATTTGATTATTTTGTGATACTAAGGTTTGTGGGTCAGCATTTGTTTCATGCAGGTTACGCTGGAGAAAAATAAAGCTGGATTGCATCAACACGTTGTGCGGGACTTATTTAGTGTGGTAACATCCTGATGGAAACAAAGAGTTCTTTCACTCGAGGACTGTATATCACAACCTGTTGAGCTCTCTGCCATGCTTTTAATTCTTTGGCACATTTTTCTTTGGTGTGCTGCTTGTGTTCACACCGTTATTCACTTCTGCTCCTTTGAAATAAAGTTTCTTTGCAGACCTCTCTGGAGAGACTCACTATGGACCATATTATTAAAAACAATGAAAGGAAAAACACACACAAAAAAAGGAAATATTTCCCTGCTCTGTAGTTTTGTTTCAGGACCTCTGCTACACAGTGGTTGTGACATGGTTTTTTACTTTGAAGCCCTGATCAATCACTCGATCTTTGATTTAGGAAATAAAACATTTCCAGGTTGGCATTTGGAGAGGGGTAGGGCAAAGCCTGTCCTTTGTGGAAGCCACATCTTTGAAGTCACTGGGGGGAGAATTGGATCCTGATAATGCTGGGAAGGTTTCCACTGCAGATTTGTTTTCAACTGCAGATTTATTTTCTCCACCTAGTTTTGGTGCTAATGTCCCAAATCCCACCTTAGCTCAAGGC
This sequence comes from Rhadina sibilatrix, assembly GCA_013400275.1. Taxonomy (NCBI): domain Eukaryota; kingdom Metazoa; phylum Chordata; class Aves; order Passeriformes; family Phylloscopidae; genus Rhadina; species Rhadina sibilatrix. The sequence goes on along the minus strand of VWYO01016425.1, from coordinate 25,191 downwards.
ACAGCCTCAGTGAATATCAGAACTGGGTTGTATCGAAGTATTTTGTGTTGCCTCTGCAAGCTCTGGTTTTCCTCTGGCTGCTGTGGAAAATTTGTGTTTTAAGCTGTGTAACGACCACTTCTGAAGGATTTTGTATTTTTTGCACAAAATGAGGTAAAAAGCAAAGCATCCTGAATCTCACCTGTAGTGAAAGCTATACTAGTTTGTACTGATTTCTTTTGTGTTTTTCAGTGAGTATTAAATGTTAAATTGATTTTATATAGGACTTTTCTGCCTCTACTGCCATATTCTTTCACAGCATTTGAAGGATCTGTGAGATAGGCAAGGACAGCAAGCATGCCATTTAAATTTATGTTAAAAAATTTAACGCTATTTAAAAATTATGTAGATTTGCTCTCAGGCTTATTTGCAGGTGGCTGGGCCCTCAAGGAAGTCAGTGTAGGTGTTTTTCCAAAAACTCAAGAGCCAAGGCCAGAAAAACCCTGAGACTGTTTGTGCCAGTGACAACAGCTCCCAGCAGCTTTATTTTCTGCAGGAAACAATGAAATGGTAAATTCATGGGAGGTATCCCTGTGATTAATTTAGCAGACACCTGAGGTCACTATTCCCTCACATAAACTGGATCCAGGAGAAGGAGGTGCCCGAGGAGCTCCTGGGACCTCTCCTCCTGTTTGTCCTGGGCTGCTGTTTTCATCACCTATGCTCATTTCAGTACAAAGCTCCCAGGAATTTAAGAGCAGAACCAAACAGTGTTTTACACTTATTTTTCCCTATTTGCTCTCACATAAACTGATTCAGAGCAGTATGCACAGCACCTCCACGTCACAAACAATGAAAACACCCTCACTTAACTGCAGGATTTTAGTAACAGCATCCAGATGGAAGCTTGGGGAGGGCTCTGCAATAACAACAACCCATCTCTCTGCTTTTTGCTGGTGCCCAGTTTAGTTTTGAGGAGGAGCCTGGTGCCACCAGTCTGTATTTGTAGCTGTTGAGGTGCTCAGCGTTCACACGTTCCCCACAGTTGTGCTCCTCCTATTGCATGAAGTCACGATTTAGAGGAGCAGAGCAGTTTCTGTTCTGACGGCAGAGGAGTCGCCAGGATTCAGAGAGGGGGAATTAAAGGCAGGGCTTGTTCCAGGAGCTGTTTCAGGATCCAAGGTGGAGGCAGCAGCTCCCAGTGCCACCGGAGAGATTCTAGGGCAGGAACAGCTTGTGCCTGGCCTGTGTGTGTGGTGGCAACTCCCAGGTTTATTCCAAGCCAGGATCCAGCTCCCGGTTTGTAAACAGACATCCCCAAGCTGTCTGTTCCCTTGGAAAGCAGGGCTCTCCTTACTTTTCATGGATTGCAGCTGGGAAGTTGCAAACTGGTAATTTCAGCAGGGGCTGCTGCTTCAGCTTGTCCTCTGTGGTCTGAACGGGAGGAAAAACATTCCCTGATTCTGCTGGGACACGAGGGGGGCTGCTTGCCGTGCCTTCTCCTGCACTCAATTTACTGGGATAATGCTCCAATTATTTTCCAGTTCTTGCCTATTTCTTCAGTTCTTGTGAGGAATCCAATTAGCAATCCAATTTCTAGTGCCAGCCACGTGCTGAGCTTCGGCGGCAGCAACAAAAGGAGCCAGAAGAACGGCTTTAAAATAGCTTTGTGACAGGGATCGGGGTATTGTGACATTCCACTCTCAGCCGATGGAGATGGTGAAACTCTGTTGCATCACCAGCTTTAATGAGCGTTGTCACAGCACCAATACCCGAGGGTTGGCTTCCTTTTCATGTGTGTGTGAAACCTGCACGTCAGACGTTGGATGTGCTGCAGGGATACCTCTGGAAGTGCTGCCCTGTGTCAGCAGGAGGGGATAACTCCCAGCCCTGCTGAGGCAGCTGGGAAGAGCTGGATGCTCAGTGTGCCAGGGGCAGAGCTGCTGGGTTTGTGCCCTCAGGGGAACAAACAGCATCCTCTGCTTCCTGAATCCCTGGAACCTTTTAAAAACCTCCTGCTGTGCCTGTCATAGGCTTACAAACAGCTCAGTAGCCTTTATAAACCAAAATAACACAAACCATATTGAGCTGCTCAAACAAGGAGACATCTCAGATTAATGAAAGTAGATTTAGATTAGATTTGAGGGAGAAATTGTTCCCTGTGAGGCCCTGGTACAGGGTGCCCAGAGCTGTGGCTGCCCCTGGATCCCTGGAAGTGCCCAAGGCCAGGTTGGATGGGGCTTGGAGCAGCCTGGGCTAGGGGAAAGTGTCCCTGCCATGGCCTGGGGTGGGATGGGATTTAATTTCCCTTCCAACTCAAACCACTCTGGGATTCAGTGATTCTGTGAAATTGCGGTAACTCAAACATCACAGCTTATCCTTCCTCGATAACCACGGGCAGCCTTGGCAAAGGTTTCCCTTTAAGGCAGAGCGTGGACAGGAGCCAGGAGGAGTTGCTTTAGTCCTGCTGTGTTCGTTAGCAGGCTGCCCTTGGCCTGAACCTCAGACTAAGAAATAATTGTTTTAAAAAGGTAAATATTTGCTCATCAGAACACGAGAGGGATCTGAGGATGATTGTACAGGAGCTGTTTGCTTTCCACTTGCCTTTGGTAATCTTCCGTGTCCCAGCTAAAATGTCTCATCCCATTAAAGGAATTCTGGTGAGAGGTGGGGTGAGCTGAGAGCTGCTGGGGAGAGGACAAGTGTGGACATCAGGAGAGGTTCAGGTTGGATATCAGGAAGAATTCCTTTGCTGAAGGAGTGGTTAGGTACTGGAATGGACTGCCCAGGGTAGTGGTGGAGTCACATCCCTGGAAGTGTTCAGAGAACACTGGCCATGGCACTTTGGGGTATGGTTTAGTGGTTGAAGGTTCAGCTTGATTATTGTGGAGGTCTTTTCCAACCTCAATGATTCTGTAATTCTACGATCAGCAAAGTGAGTGTCTTTTTCACTCTGAGTTCCCTGATGAGAGAGCATAAGAAGAGGGATATGCAGGTAAAAATATTTTGCACGTTATTCCTGTTCAAAAGCGGCACATAAAAATGATGGGTAGAGTTGACATTTCCAGACTTCACTTGCCTGACTTTCCTTGCCTCACTCTCTCTGGCTGGAGAGAAATCCAGGGAAAATGCCAAAAATACAGTTCAGTGAATGAAGATTGCTTCAACAGCCAGGGAAGGAGAACATGGAAAAAGGAGGAGCAGTGGAAGGAGGAGGCCAGGGATGCTGTCCCTCCCCAGCTTCACCAGAATGACCATTTTAGCATTAAGCATCTTCCCAGTGTGCTGAAATAAATGGGATTTGCTAAATGAAACGCCAATTAACTCCTTAACTAGTCATCATTTCTTTTTGCTTGCTCCAGTCCTCTCCGATGGCATTTGCACGTTACAATTATTCAGCGAGATAAATTCCCGGGGGGAGGGGAGGTGTTGCAATTGTCGTGGGATGGATCTTTTCCTACCTCTCCCACCTCCCTGGCACAAGGCACGACACATCCCTGGGAAAAGGTGTTTGTGCACGTCCTGCTCAGCCAGAATGTTGCAAAACCAGGGCTCAGTGCATGGCCAAGGGAGTGGAAACTTCCCGAGCTGATCCTGGTGCTGCAGCTCATTATTTATTGAGGAGTATCTGCATTTATATGAAAGATGATCCCAGTGACGCTCGTTTGGCCATTGGAGATGTCTTGGGGGAAAAGAGGCCACGGAGCCAGGGCTGCTGCAAGGGGCTGTTTTAGTGCCCAGGTCCTGGGATGGATGGAGGGAATTGGAGAGGAATGGTTTGGGTTGTCAGGGACCTTAGAGCCCATCCAGTGCCACCCCTGCCGTGGGGATACCTTCCACTATCCCAGGCTGCTCCAATCCCTGTCCATCCTGGCCTTGGACACTTCCAGGGATGGATCAGCCAGAGCCTCTCTGGGCACCCTATGCCAGGGCCCCCTCACCCTCACAGGAGAGGATTTCTCCCCAATATCCAGTTCTGTTGCTGAATCGGGTGTGGGGCTCTGAGGTGTTTTGGTGCCACTAAAATACATCTGTGATAAGGAAGAGCTTTTGGATATCAAAATTAGCCAAAATTCAGATAGCACTTACCTCAGATCATTGGCTAGCATGTGAGGCACCTGTAGCCAGCTGTGGAAGGTTTGAGCACAGGAAGCACCTGGAATTTTTTGATGTGTCTCCACACCAAACCTGAGGCAGCATGGGGTGGGTACTCACACCTCAGTACCAGTCTGATTCCACTTGATTTCACCTTTAATTCTCATGTGGGGAGGAATATTGGAAAGGGAAATCAAAAACGTCTGGAGAAAACTTCTTGGGATGTATTATTTACCTGAAGTGGAATACCAGACATGTCCCAAACTTCCCCTGAGCAAGGCACCATTGTGTCCAGAGCTGGATTTGTTGAATTAGTTTGCAGCATCTTTTTTTGAGTCGTTCCTTTCATAAATCACTCGATCTCTGTGCATTTGGCAGATAATTACTGCCTCAGTGAGGCTTCTCTCTTGTGCAATTTGTGGCTGTGGGAAATGCAAGGAGCTGCTGGAAGCCCTTTCCTTTGCCAGCCTGATGGGCGAGGCTGTTGCTCCTCATCTTTAATTACGGTGCTGCAATCCCATCCCAGCCCTTTCCATGCCAGGCTGCTTTATCCTGAGCCTGGCCCCACTTGTTTCGTGTCAAATTCCCCATGATGGACATTTTACCTGCATTTCCCCCATCCTGTTCTTTTTCTTTTTTTTTTAAAGCACCTAAAGCTCCTAAAAATTCACAGAGTGTAACTCATCCTCGGGTATGACCTTGAAATGAAGGGATATTTCTGATTTATTCCATGATTACAAAGCAAAGATAAGAAGAAATAACGGGAACAACACCCTGGCTGCCAATGGATCTATTCCTGACCCTGCCACAATTTACCTTCATTTCCTCCCTCTTTGCTCAGTCATTGTAAGAAAGGCAGATTTTTATTTTTTTTTTAAATATGGATTTGCCAGATTTACCCTATTTTCCATCATGTGGATATTTCCGCTCTCCTCTTTGTCCTGATTTCTCACTTTTCCCCTCTTTCCTGAGCATATTCCAGCACTGAGATTCTCATTTTGATGCAGAGGGTGCATGATTTTAATGTCACCTTTAAACTCAGACTAATGTGTGTCGGTAATTGAGCAGGACTTACATTAGGCCACAGAAAACAATTTCCACAGCCTGTTTTGAGCCTGGACCTCCTTATTCCAATAAAATGGAGACCTTGGCTATCCTGGCTGTGCTGAAACCCCAGGATCAGCAGGGTTTATCAGCTCTTACCTGTCCTGATGGAGCAACTGCTGAAAGAAGGGTGGAGCAGGCAGGGATGATGACAAGTGGGAATTCTCGGAGGTAATTCCGACCTCCACCCGTGAATCAGAGCCTTCCAGCCAGGGAGTTCCCATGGAAGTTGCCTGGAGAGATTGTCAGGATTTGGGCTCCTCAAATTCTGACAAAAAGATTGCTTGTTGGAAGGAATATGAGGGACAAAGGTGATGGTGCTTGGAGCCGAGGGGCTGTGTTTAGTGCAGGCTGAGTGCCCCTCGCTGTGTGTGAGCACGGAGTGAAGAGGAGCCCATTTCCTTTCATCTTTTCCTGGTGGAGTCGTGGGACAAGCTCAGATCCTTTGGAGCACCTCAGGAGGCATCAGGCCTCCCTTGTCAGCTCACAAACACTGAATTTTCGGTTTCCTGGGATTATTTTTCCCTGAACCTCAGATTAATTTCACCTCCTTGATTCCCTTGGCTACAACGAGTTTGCAGCAGGGCTGCTTTGGCTGGTTTGATGTTGGATCTGAGAATCTGCACTTTAAGAATACAGCTTTGCTCCTGACTTCCCAGTTTTTTTTGTGTGGTAGGATTTCAGGGTATAGCTGTTGTTTGGTGTTTGAGGGAAAAAAATAATTGAAATTATTTGGCTAGGAGTGAGAGGACAGGGCTGCTTTTGCTGCAGGAATATCGATCATTCTGTGTGATTAAAAGAAAGTGAATTATTTCACGTTCTCTAATATTTCATTTGCAAATCTGCCTGTTCTGCTTTCATTTCAGTGCTCAGCCTGGCACGTGGCCACTTGTCCACGTCCGTGCCCTGGGGTGCAGCAATTCATCTGGGAGAATTGTCCCAATTTTGGCTCTCACTGGTGCTGCACAAGTGTAATTTGCTGTATGTCTGGTTCTGCTGAGCCTTCTACACCTGCTGGGCTTCTTTTACCGTGGCTTAAGTAGTTATGTGGATTTTTTTCCCCCTAACTTCCAAATAATTGGGGAATTAAAATTTAGAGATGGAGCATCCGAAGTAAGAATTTTAGATTATGGCTGAATCACAACGATGAGAAAACATTAAAAAAAAAAAAAANCCAAGAATACAAAAAAAAGAAAAAAAAAAAAAAAAAAAAAAAAAAAAAAAAAAAAAAAAAAAAAAAAAGAAAAGAAAAAAAAGAACTTTGTTAAGATTTCAAAATTTCATAAACACAGGATTTTTTTTTTTTTCCCTGGAATTCTGAGTAAATTGGACACTCAGATGTGCAGGGGCCATGGGTGATGATCCAGATCCCTGTGTTCCCTGGGGAGGAGCACTAAAGAAAAGGTCCTTGGGAAGCTGTTTTTAATGGTTTTGGGTAAAAGCTGCCCAAAGGGTCCTTGGGAAGCTGCTTTTAATAGTTTTGGGTAAAAGCTGCCCGCAGGGGCCTTGGGAGGAAAGTTCTGGAGGTTCATGGTCTGGGCACCTTGATGTGTTGTGGCCCTCAGTAATGGATTTGGGAGGTCATCCATGAAATTGGCCAGGAAACCTTAATGGCAGGATAAATGGGAGCTCTGGTGAGATGAAATTAAGAAAATGAGTTTTAAACAAGAGGTGTATGGTGCTGGCCAGCTGAGCCCCAACATTTCTCATCCCTTAAATTAATGGGGCATTTGTACTTTCAGGGTCAGTGCAGCTGGAATTGGATCATCTCCTGTTCTGCCTTTGTTCCCTTTTTCACTGCTGGATTGTTGGTTCTGTTTGCTCTTTTTATTTGGCTTATTTTTGGTGGGAACACTTCCAGCTGCTGTGCTACAATTAGCCCAGTGGAGCAATCAACTACAATTAACATGGAGCTATAATGAAGCAGGAGAAAAGAGTCTTTTCTAAAGAGCCTGACATCCTTGATTCCACAAGGATGCTGTCACACACATACTGGGCATACTGGTGTTACTGGGAGCTCCAAAATTCCACCTCCCACCTTAGTGTGCAGCTCTGATCCCATGGAAACTTCTTCCCATTGTCCAGGAATGTTTTAATTTTTTCTTTTTTTTTTTCCCAGGGAAATGGATTTCAGAGCTGGAACAGTTTCCTAAGCTGTGGTGTGGTCTCAAGCTGTCAAAAGTGTTATCTCACCTCCTCTGTCTTTTAGCTGGGGAAAAAAAAAATGCTTCTGTTCCCTGCTGAGTGCCAAAAATCCTTTGAAGTCTCCTGCTGGAACCCAGTGGTTTGGAATATTAAGTAGAGAGAGTTATTCCAGAAGTTCTGGATGCAAGGAGGAGTAAAAAGGGCTGGGGGAATCTCAAAAGGTTTTTAACAGAGATGGTTTTCAGCAGCTTCTTTCCTTCCCACCTATTGCCTAAACCCTTTAAAATTTAGTAAAGAAGTTAAAGAATTCCCACAAAACAAATGAGATTTCACTTGGTTAAAACTGCAGGGACCCTCCCAAAAAGCACCTGCTGCTGTTTCCCTGCCACTTCCTGCACCTCCCAAAGCCAAAGGGAACGGGCACAATAAGGAAGAAAAGTGCTTTGCGTGGATCCCACCGTGGGAGGGCAATGGGAATCCTGAACAAAGCCCTCTCCACCTTCTGTTTGCCCAGTGAAATGTTTGAAGGGCAATATTCCATCGGGCGTGTGCTCCCGGAGATAGGAGCTCCAACCTTTGCATTCCTGTAGAAAAAAAACAAAACTTGTCCTTGTGCTCTGAAAGTTGAGTTTGGGGAAGAAACTTTCTTCATGGGGAAGAAATCCACTTTTTAAGGACTTAAAAATGAATGGGAACGGGACTGATGAGGAGCTGCCCTGGTGCTCACACCATCGTTTTATCTAGATGAGCAGAATCTTTAGAGACAGAATTTACACCCACTTGGAGGTAGAATTTATACCAATTTGCTAAGTAAATATTCTCCGTTTTTCACCTCCAACCTTGGGAGTATAACTTTTAGTCTCTTTTACAGGCACTTGCAAGAGGAATTGTCACAGGTTTTGCCATTTTTCATCTCCTCCAGTGCTGTGTTCATTACTGGAAGTGTGATTACAGCTTGGCACCTCGCATTTGCAGGTCACCAACCGTGATAAACTGTCAGGACAGTTCCTGTTGGAGCCCAAACCTCTCAGCTGAGCCCTCAGCACTCTCAGGTATTTGTTAATGCCTTTATTTGAAGCAGATCAGAGGGGTTTTTCTCCCCTCCTGAAACAGGAGAGGTCTCGGGGTGAAGTTCACCCCAGATCCATTTAAAGGATTCTCAAACCTTGCCCCAAAGCATTCACCACAAAATAATCCATCTGCCACAGTGCCAGCCTGGCCCACACACATCCAGCATATTTATGAATGAGGGGAAAACACAGAAGAGCTGAGTCACGCAGCCAGAGGTCGTTTCTGAAGAATAAAACTTTATTTATTTTTTTGGCTGAAAAAACTGCATACACATGTTCAGATCTGGGCAACCTTCACCACATGTCTTCGTTTCCAAACCAACTTGTGCTTTGAAGCGTGCAGGAGCCCACTGCAGCTTGAGAAAGAAGTGAAGAGGTTTTTCTCTTTCTAATCTAGAACTGTGCAAACAACATTGGAAAGCTATTTACATTTTGCACCTCTCACTTCTACTAACAGGAGCATCAGCTGGTAGAGATGTGCAGTGTGCAGCTGTAATTTATGACTTGGCATCCACGTGTGATTTGTGCAGAGTGAGAACCAAACAAACCTCCCATTGTTCCAAAACCTCCCCACAGGCAATGGTAATAAATCTAATTTCTCCTTTGCAAAGGAGATCTCTTTAAGCCTTCCCTGCAGGTATTAAAATATTGTTTCCACTCTGGATCCTCTTCCCCCGGTGCTGATTTGCACCCTGCTGCCTTGGTGAGCGGGAGCAGCAAGAAAAAATTTTGATTTCCATCAGAGAAGGCAGGAGGGCACTGAGACAGAGCAGGGCTGCTTCTTCCTGTCAGCCTCACAAAACTGCAAGATGAGGTGGAGGACTTTTCTCACAAGGAAAATATTTGAGACCATCTGAACTCAGACGTGAGGAAAGCTGGATTTCAGTTCACCTTCCTGTCGCTTTCTCTTCCAAGTTCCTCTCCCATCCATTCAAGCCTAGAAGTCAATAACCAGCCAGACACGAGCGCTGCGATCCTGCTGGATATCTTCATTTTTTATCTCCTCTGACCTGGGCTGTGCTGGTAGCACTCTGGCTGCAGTGAGCCACCAGAACAGCCCGTGCCGGAGCGGTTGGACGAGGCTGCTGGAAGCTGCTCGGGTGCTCTGTGCCATTCCAGGGGCTGCATCCCATCCCCTTTATGGGAATTATGGAAGAGGGGCTGTGCTCGGTGCCTCGCTCTGCTCTCCAGCCCCGGAGGTGAAGCAAACAGGGTTTTCAGTTCACCTTCCTGTTGCTTTCTCTTCCAAGTTCCTCTCCCATCCATTCAAGCCTAGAAGTCAATAACCAGCCAGACACGAGCGCTGCGATCCTGCTGGACATCCTCCTTTCTTTATCTCCTCTGACCTGGGCTGTGCTGGTAGAACTCTGGCTGCAGTGAGCCACCAAAACAGTCCTTGCCGGAGCGGTTGGACGAGGCTGCTGGAAGCTGCTCGGGTGCTCTGTGCCATTCCAGGGGCTGCATCCCATCCCCTTTATGGGAATTATGGAAGAGGGGCTGTGCTCGGTGCCTCGCTCTGCTCTCCAGCCCCGGAGGAGGTGAAGCAAGCAGGGTTTTCCTAAGGGCCAAACTTCAGCACTGAAGGCGACTTTGCGAAGCTGCAGGAGCTGCTGGGCCCTGCCTGGGGCCAGCTCAGTTCAGCACCCCACCCTCGGGCCGGGGGCCGAAAATCTGGGAGAAGAATTCCAAGGCCAGGCGGACGTGGATGGGCACGAAGACGTAGGCTGTGTACACCACCATGGCCAGCACGGTGACGGTGATGGTGTGGAACATGGACTGCTCCCAGGGCTCCAGCACGTAGCTGCACGTCACCAGCTGGTACTGGTAGTACAGCCAGTACAGGTAGTCCTTCACCCTCTTCACGTCCATCCTCAGCTCCAGAGGGCTTGGGGAACGCCTGGAATGACAGGGAAATTGGGATTACGGCTGGGGTATCCCGTGGAGCTGCCACACCAAATAGTTTTCCAAGGTAGCAGTGCCACCGGCTCCCCTGGACCAAAGGACACTGCTGAGTCCTGCAGCTGCTGCTCACTTATTGGAGCTGTATTATCAGCTGGGCATTCCCACTTCCCAGAAAAGCTGTGGCTGCTCCACCCCTGCAAGTGTCCAAGGCCAGGTTGGAGCAAGCTGGGAGAGTGAGAGGTGTCCTTGCCCATGGCAGGTGTGGAACTGGATGATTAAACCTCCTTCCAACCCAAACCTTCCTGTGATTCTATCAATTCCCACATTCCAAGTGTGTTTTCCTATTCATTCCTTGGGCAAATCAGAAGAAACAGGCATTTAAAAAGAAAGGCTTTGGGCCAGGTTCTGTAAATATTCCATAAATTCCATGTATGCCCTGGAATAGATGAGATTTAGAACAACTGCTTTGTAAAAAACCCCTCTGCTTACTTTGGGTAATCATTTTTATTGTTCTGCAATTGTTGGGAATAAAGAAAAGCCAAGTTATGAAAGAGAGAGGGAGAAAAAAGTAATCTCCCATTGCAGAAGGATTTTTTTTTTTGCAGCTCATTCCAAAGAAATGAAAAACGTTACAGATTAAAAGAGTATTTAATGGAAATTACAAGTCTAGGAAAGATTTTCCTCTTGGGTAATACCTTTATGCATTCATTGTTCCCAGCTTCACTTGGAAAGGAGAATGGCTGAGCAAGAATTAAATAGGAAATAGGGTTTGCTTCCCCTCTTCATTGTTAAATGTGCTTTTTGGCATTTGAAACAATCTTTAAATGCAGGCTAAAAGCATCTGTTTAGAGAAAATAGAATGATAGCAAAGTGCACAAGGCTTTACAGAGGGATTCTGTTATTTTGGGGTTTAAGGACATTCCAGCAGATCAGTCCATAGAGAATTCAGCAGCTTTCCCTGCTGGAAAACCTCCCAATGTCCCATTTTCTTCTACACTTGTGCTGCCTAAAAATGCCAGAACAAAGAGGCTTGGACACATCACATCCCTCCAGGCTGGTGTGCACAGTGAGTTTGGGGCAACAGGACTTTGCTGTCCCTCAAAGCAGCAAATCCTAAAGTGGCACTGGGAAATCCACAGCTTGGGATTAAAATAATGATGGGCCACTGATACAGGTCAAAAATATTCCAATATTCACTGGTTTCCTGCTCTGTTCTGGGGAGATGTGGGATTTACCAAAGGGAAGTTTCCCCCCCTAATTCTCCCAAAGCATTTGCTTCACTCCAATCCTCCCATATTTCCTAGACCAAGAGAGTTCCTATAATGCTTTTGGGGGACAGATCAACATTTGAAATTCAGCAGTGGCTGTCTCTGTGATCAGCTTTTCTTGCAGGGGTTCAGGCTGGGGAGAAAGGCACCGCTGCTCTCTGGCCGTGAATGGAAGCTGATTCCTTTCAGATCATTTATTTGAAGGCACAACTCCAGAGAGAAAGGCCTTAAAGCCTTGGAAATGCTGCAAAGCCTTCAATAAAAGTGGCCCAGCTGGCAAAGTGAGACTCCCTGGGAGCCAAAAAGTGTCTCTGTTTAGACTTTCTGCAAAAAGAGCAGCGTTTTCCACTGAGGGAGTGAAGCCCTTTCCTGTACAGTGAGGAGGAGGAGGGGAAGGGAGAAGGAGGAGAAGGAGAAGGAGAAGGAGAAGGAGAAGGAGAAGGAGAAGGAGAAGGAGAGCCCTCTCACACTCTCCAGGATTATGGGATTTACACTGGGGTTAGGGCTGTGCTGGTTAAACTCATCCCTCCCGTGGGTAAATCCCTCCTAATCCCAACCCCTGCCCGGAGAAGCTGCAAGGCTGGAGCACTGCTGGGGGTGTTGGAGGCTCTGAGTGACCAGAGGTGCACAGACTCCTGTGCATCTCCATCCAGAGCTGGTTAAGGACAGCCAAAGGCAGGAAAAGCATCCCCAAGGCTGATTTTACTGATATCCCAGGCTGCAGCCTCACCATCATCACTTGGAGAGCCACATCAATTAAGCATGAGGCAGTTAAGATGATGAGCAGCCCTTTGGATTTAACTGAAGCCTTTAGCACCCTTTTCCTGGCCTGGGGATTGCATTTCCCTGCAGCTCCAGCACAGCCTGGCTTTCTTTGGTTCTCCCAGCTCCCAGTGCAAGGGAGTAATTCCATCCCCAGGCACTCAGAGGTTCTGGAATTCCAGGAGGAACACGAGCTGCCTTCTGTGCTCTGTGGTCTCCTAATGAATGATGGAGGTCGGGATAAGTAAAAGGCAAAAGCCAATTACAGCCTGTGCCCTCACCACTGACACACTTCCCCTGCATTCCATCCAGCCTGAGACTGCCTCCTTGGCAGGGAGCTGTGCAGGGAGAGCACAACTCCAGCTGCATAATTTATAAAGGAAAACACAGGAGGGGAAGGGGAAAAAAAAAGCCATTTGAAAGCAGGAGCTGAGGCAGTGAAGAGACAAGGCTCCCCCCTGGCACTGTCACACAGATCCCTCGGGGAAGGGACAATTTGCATCCCTTTGGGCCCATGATGAGGAATAAGGAGTGGCCCAAAACCCCACACCTCCAGAGGTCTGTGGCAGCTTTACCACCCAAATTAATTGCAGCAGCAATCAAAGGGAATAGCAGATTACTAGGAGAACTTTGGAGGCTAAAAATCTGTATTTTAAACAGGATCTGTCCTAGAGAGGCTTCACTTCCATGACTGTGTTTTATTCTGTTACTGCTGGCACTCCCACTTGAAAGGGCCCTGAGTTATTCACTCATCAGTTCCCACTATTCCAGAGCAGGAGATAATTTGTTCTTATGCAATTTTAACTCAACATTCATTTGTCTACAAATTTGGATTTAAACAGTCAGTGGTGCTGGGGAAATGCCTTCCTGTTTAGAGGCCACGGGATTGTTACAGCCAGCTATGAGTGAAATGAAGAGAATTCAGCTCCTGTTAAGCAATATTCAGATGATTTTCAGCAACTGTACCTCCAAGAGAAAAAAAAAAAATGCAAGAAGAGAAACCTGTAAAGCAGCTTTTAGTGTTTTAAGTGGCTGCCTGATTTTCTTGCTTGTTGACACACGTCTCTGATTAGGGCAGCTGAAAAGATAAATCATCATCCAAATATCAAGGTTTCATTTCAGAGCATGCCTGATCTCCCAAATTTCTTTACTAATGACCTTATTTTCCGGAGTCAGAGCTAGTTGGGAGTTTGAAGATGCCAACGTTAGGTCCTTTAATAGGTAATTTCTGCTTTGAGCACCTGGGATTTGGGGAATTTTGGTCACATTTTCAATCTGCAACTCCGACCCGTGGCCGGACAGCTCCTGCTGGGGAATTCCTGTGGAAAGAAACATTCTTGCAGGGGAACTGGGAGAGACTGGTTTCCAAAGAATGTTTGAAAACCACTTTATGCCCACAGCAGGAGGGGTTGGTCAAGTTACACAGAGAGCAAAAAAGGCTTTCCAACATATATTCAAGAAAAGTTCATCTGGAGTGGAAAAAAACAAAGCCTGGAGCTGGAAATGGCCTCATGGTCATTCAACAGGTGCTCTCTGCTGCTTGAAATGGAAAGTGGGGAGGAGGTGAGAAATAAAAGCAGCAATCAATCAATCAATCAATCAATCCATCTCATCCCCCAAATACAACCATTTAATTGGCTAAAAATGGCCAATTGCTGAATAATTGCTGGATTAGCCCAGCAGTGAGGGTGGATGGGGTTTGCAGCATCCTGAGGGAATCCTCTCATGCTGGAGCTTAAATAAAATCCTTCCATGAGGATCCCACTTTATTTAAGCTGGAGCTTAAATAAAATCCTTCCATGAGGATCCCACTTTATTTAAGCTGGAGCTTAAATAAAATCCTTCCACCCAGTCCCACCAGCCCTGAGCACCCACATGTAGGCAGGTGCAACCAGGCAAAGTGCCAGAATGAACCAAAACTTGTCTGATCTGTAAATAATTTGGGATATTACAAGCCAAATGGGCAATCACACCTTTGGGATTGAAATAGGAATCCCATCTGCAAGTTCCTGACGTGGAACTGTTCCTGTTTGTAACTTCGCTGTGTTAAGTGGGTTTGTGCTGCTGAATATCCTGATTTATCCAAGGCACCCGCCTTGTCCCTCTTAATACTGACTTAATTCTGGGATGAGCCTAATGATTTTATGCAGGCTGACACTTCCAAGTGCAAACAGAACCAGGAAGGGGCTCCCATTCCCATCCCCATCCCCATCCCCATTCCCAGCCCATCAGGCATTTCCTTTCATGTTTCATTCAGTGAGCACCAAGCACGGGTGCACAAGGAATGAAAGGATCAGCAGCTGGGCAGAAATTGAGATGAGGCAGCAGATTCCAGGGAATCCAAATCCCAGCATTTCCTGGGAACACCAGTCTGCTCCAAGAAATCCAAATCCCAGCATTTCCAGCCTGCTCCAGAGAATCCACATCCCAGCATTTCCTGGGAACACCACCTCAGCCTGCTCCAGAGAATCCACATCCCANGTGCTCTCTGCTGCTTGAAATGGAAAGTGGGGAGGAGGTGAGAAATAAAAGCAGCAATCAATCAATCAATCAATCAATCCATCTCATCCCCCAAATACAACCATTTAATTGGCTAAAAATGGCCAATTGCTGAATAATTGCTGGATTAGCCCAGCAGTGAGGGTGGATGGGGTTTGCAGCATCCTGAGGGAATCCTCTCATGCTGGAGCTTAAATAAAATCCTTCCATGAGGATCCCACTTTATTTAAGCTGGAGCTTAAATAAAATCCTTCCACCCAGTCCCACCAGCCCTGAGCACCCACATGTAGGCAGGTGCAACCAGGCAAAGTGCCAGAATGAACTGAAACTTGTCTGATCTGTAAATAATTTCAGATATTACAAGCCAAATGGGCAATCACATCTTTGGGATTGAAATAGGAATCCCATCTGCAAGTTCCTGATGTGGAACTGTTCCTGTTTGTAACTTCACTGTGTTAAGTGGGTTTGTTCTGCTGAATATCCTGATTTATCCAAGGCACCCGCCTTGTCCCTCTTAATACTGACTTAATTCTGGGATGAGCCTAATGATTTTATGCAGGCTGACACTTCCAAGTGCAAACAGAACCAGGAAGGGGTTCCCATTCCCATCCCCATCCCCATCCCCATTCCCAGCCCATCAGGCATTTCCTTTCATGTTTCATTCAGTGAGCACCAAGCACGGTGCACAAGGAATGAAAGGATCAGCAGCTGGGCAGAAATTGAGATGAGGCAGCAGATTCCAAGGAATCCACATCCCAGCATTTCCTGGGAACACCACCTCAGCCTGTCCCAGGGAATCCAAATCCCAGCATTTCCTGGGAACACCAGTCTGCTCCAAGAAATCCAAATCCCAGCATTTCCTGGGAACACCACCTCAGCCTGTCCCAGAGAATCCAAATCCCAGCATTTCCTGGGAACACCACCTCAGCCCATTCCTCTGTGCATCCCCAGCTCCAATCCCACAGGGAGCGTGTCCACGGAGCAGCAGCTCAGCCTGGAGAGCTGCCTTCCCCTCCTGGCAAGCAGAGCCCACAGGTTCCTGCAGCACTCCCACATGGATCTTTAAATTTAACTTCCAGCTTGTTCTCCCAGGGAGGAAATTCCAGGTGGAGTGGGAATGAGAAGAGCGGCGACAATCCCAGCACAGCTCCCACTGTGGACAAGAATGCACCTCAGAAACCACCTTGACTTGCAGATTTTAATGAATAACCCTCCCTGGAATGCTGGAGTGCACAGCAGAGCCTGTGGGGTTTGCTAGAAAAAAAAAAATCTTCCAGGAGAGGAAGGGATAAGGATGAAAGTCAGGGATACACCTCAGAAACCACCTTGTCGTGCAGATTTTAATAAATAACCCTCCCTGGAATGCTGGAGTGCACAGCAGAGTGAAGCAATCCTGGTTTCTCTCCCTCAGCACCCTTGGCCACCCATTAGAGAGCTGCAGGAAATGTGAATCCCATGGAACACCAGGATGAGGGTCTGAGCTGGGGAAATCTCCGTGCTGCACATGACTCAGCCATTCTGCATGTGGGTGAACGTGGTTTGACCGAGCCTGTGGGGTTTGCTGGAAAAAACCCAACACCTTCCAGGAGTGGAAGGGGTAAGGCAGAAAGAGCAATGGTTTTTTTCAGCCCTGTTTCCGTTTTACCTTGCTCAGGAGAATGAATTCCAGCACCTTCCTAATCTTTAACCCCAACTTCCTTCCTGCTGCCCTCAGTGGGAGCACTCAGGTGCTATTTGGGTTCTTTCAAAATGTTGCATAATGCACACGAGGCCCAGGACCTTCCCCTGTCCAGGAAGACTTCCTGTTACCTCTGAGAACTTCAAACCCTTCCTCCAGTGGCAGTGCCACACCTGCACAAAGTCTGACCCAACTTCTTCATGTCCACCTGAACCCTGATCTGTGTGTGTGCTGCTCCTCCTGCAGCAATTCTGGGCTCCCAGACTGGGGTTTGGTGCTGGAATTCAGCTGCATCTCTGCCTGGAGCACAGGGATCCTGGAGCACGGGGATCCTGGAGCACAGGGATCCTGGAGCATAGGGATCCTGGAGCACAGGGATCCTGGAACATGGGGATTCTGGAGCACAGGGATCCTGGAGAACAGGGATCCTGGAGCACAGGGAATTCTGGAGCACAGGGAATTCTGGAGAACAGAGATTTTGGAGCACAGGGGATCCTGGAGCACAGGGATCCTGGAGCACAGGGAATTCTGGAGCACAGGAATTCTGGAGCACAGGGGATTCTGGAGCACAAGGAATTCTGGATCACTGGGGATTCTGGAGAACAGAGATTTTGGAGCACAGGGAATTCTGGAGCACAGGGAATTCTGGAGCACAGGGAATTCTGGATCAACGGGGATTCTGGAGAACAGAGATTTTGGAGCAGAGAGATTTTGGAGCTCAGGGATTCTGGAGCACAGAGATTCAGGAGCACAGGGATTCTGGAGCATGGGGATTCTGGAGCACAGGGAATTCTGGAGCACAGGGGATTCTGGAGCACAGGGGATTCTGGAGCACAGGGATTCTGGAGCACAGGGAATTCTGGAGCACAGGGAATTCTGGAGCACAGGGAATTCTGGAGCACAGGGATTCCTGTCAGCCTGCCTCTCCAGCTGCACGGGACAACAGCCAGAGGGTGGCTGAATTGTCTCCTTCAGCTGAGTTAAGTGCACAGATGGAGTTTACAATGACCCACAGCCATGTGGATCAGTCCTTTCCAATGAGATCCACACATTTTTGACCCTCAGGAAAGCAGAGCTTGATCTGCAGCACCCACAGGGATCTCATTTGGAGAGAGGCTTCTCACCATTCAGTACCAGCACAGCAGTTGAAAGCAGCTGAAGCTTGGACTGATTTCATGCCTTGGCTGCCCCCAGCAAAGCCACAGCTCTAAAGAACTCAGCTGCCCTTAGCTTTGCAGCCTGGCTGATTTTTCAGTGCCCAATCCCATCCTTAGGCACAGGGAAAGGAGAAGATGCAGCTTCTCTGTAGCAACAACATTCCTGGTGCAGCTCTGTCCCATTTTCTTCCAAGGCCAAATTAATTTTTCAACAATTTTCCTGTTCTTCCCTCCCCTGAAGTTTCCTCAGTTGTTTCCTTACATAACCAGCTGCTCCTTGCAGTTTAGGTACAGATCCCCTCCTTCCCAGCTTTCCTGGGCTGAGCATGGGTTGGGCTCTGGGTGCTCCCCCTGTGCCAAGATTTGTGCCTTGAAGCAGAACAGGTGAGCAGCTCTTCCTCAGAAGATGGGGGAAATGGCAAATTGATCCCAGGGAAAGGGAAACCTTTCCCTCTAGTTTGAGTGGAAGTATAATTTAGGAACCTGGTTTAGAACTATTCCCAACCAGAGCCTCAAATCTGGGACTAGAGACCAGCACCAGGTTTAAATTGCAGACACTTGAAAGTGGGGAGTTCTCAAAGAACTGCTCCAGGAATATTCTCAGAGGGGTTTTCATTTGCTGCCAGTGACAAACCTCACTTCCTTGTGAGATTTGGGACATCATCTACATCCTTTGAAGGCTTTCAAGTTCAGGAGGTTGTGTAAACACATCAATCTTTCAACAAAATAACTGAGACGTCTGGGCCCTAAAATAACATTTACTTTCAGTTGGCAGCCCTTATTTTATTCAGACTTCTTTGCTTTGCTCTGAGTCGTTTCTGAGGCAGCTGAAAGTAACAGCTTGGCCTGAGTGCGACGTGAGGAGGTGAATATTGTCCCAGCTATGACAGGTATTAGTGGGAAATGGGACCAAACTCTTGTGCAAGTGCATCTCCCCTGAGATCTCATCAAAGGAAGCGGGGTTGCACCACTCCAGTCACTGCTCCAAGAGGGGAAAAGCAAAAACGGAATGAGATTCTTGCAACAGATAAGAAATAAAAAGAGAGATGCACTTTTTTTCCCCCCACAGATTTAACCCCATCTATGCAGCAGGGAACAGCTGCATTTGCAGGCCATTTCCTCGCTGTGAGCAAACAGCCCTGGGCACACAAAGCTGTTGATGTCCATAAAACAAATGAAAAGCTCCATAAAATGTGGCTTGGCAGAGCCCTGGCCACCTCTCAGGCAGCTGGAGCTCTGTGTCCTGGTGCTGTGCGTTTTTTGGGCACAGAGGGGTGGGACAATCATTGCCCTGAGCCCAAGCTGCTCCCCAGGCAGCCTTTTCAGCATCTCCCATTCCAGCTGGAATGCTGGAACAACGTCCATGGCTCCATGCACAGCTTCCCTGCTTCTCTCCACTAAACCTGCACCAGAAATCTCTCCAAGCACCCATGGAATTGCTCTCAAGACACGGTTATTTGCACCCCACTCGTGATATTCGCGAGAGAAAGAAAGCCAAGCGTCCCAATTCCTAAAACATTTAAACCCCTCAAAGCACCTTGTGCTGACAAAGCAGAGCCTAAGCGTTTACTGCAGGGATTCTCCTCCGTGTTTTCCAAGGTTTATCCAACAGGGAAGGCAGGACTTGCACCTGCTTCCCACTGAAGGCAGCCACCAGCAACTCTGAGAGAAGCGAGGAGGAGAAACCCGGCAGCGACCGGCGCTCCCAGCACAGCGGTGCGAGCAGCACAGCCCCTGCCCTCCTCCATCACCCCCCACCCCTCGCCGCCTTTTCCCTCCCGGCTCTTCCACTCGTTTTTAGGGAATCCCTCAGGCAAACCATCCTGCTGCCACCTGGAAACCCCCGACTGCAGGGCTGCAGCAACAAGTTCACAGAGCCGCGGAATGGTCTGGCTTGGAAGGGTCCTTGGAGCTCATCTCGTTCCAGCCCTGCCACGGGCAGGAGGGGCCCCTTAACCCGCGAGAGCCCTCGCTGGAGGCGGCAGGTGCGGCGGCTCCCTTGGGGAAGGCGCAGCGCAGCAACCCCCGCAGGTTCTGCGGCTGCCAGCCCCGCTCCCGGGCCTTCCCCCCCGCTCCTTACCGAGCCAACGGGGACTAGCCGTGGGCGC
>VWYO01016421.1:7033-29097 GCA_013400275.1 Rhadina sibilatrix | reverse complement strand
AAAAAACCAAAAAACAAACGTGCAAAAAGAGCCTCCCCCACAATAAAGCACTACTTTCCTCTGTTTTTAGAGGGATCAAACAATGCCGAGGATAAGATCAATATTTAAACAAGAAGTTCTTGAAGCCTGTGTTCTTTTTAAAAAGATCATATACTGAGTTGAATTATGAGCAGACCAGTTCCTGTCTCGTACTGGAGGAATTTGGCATGTGTCTTCTCCCATAAACATTAAGCCAAATATATTCTTGTGGAGCTATCATATTAAATTAAGATGGAAATCAGGGAAGGTCTTCATTCTTTGTGGCAATTGGCATAACAACTAGAGGAAAAAAGAAAACCCAAACAATTGTTTCAACTGAAAGTCCAAGAATGACATCTAGTGGCACCATGTGAGACTTCTAGGATAATCTTCTGTGAGAGTAGTTGAATGCACAGTGGGGATTTTCCTTGACTAGTCTCATGCTAGAGATCCAACTCCTAATTTTCTATCACTTCCACCTACCCATTTAAAAAAATACTGCAAGCTGAGTGCTTGTTCTTCAGGTTTGTTTTGTTGTTGCTGGTTTTGGAGATGATAACTTCAGATAATAAGCTTAGAAATGCTTTTTGCTCTGTGGCTAAATAAATGCCTGAACACCACAAAGCTAAACTAATACTGATAGTTGCTTTAGCTTCTTTGAGTCAAAATGAGAGTACAGTCAATGTCTATGGGATTTCCAGCACCAGATTTATCTGATGAGAGCATAAGTAGTAGGAGACAGAACTCTTACACAGAGGAAAGAGAAGAAAAATGCCTTCTGTCACTCCATTGATAGATTTAAACTAAAAACAATTTCAAGTAAAGCATTTTTTGAAGGCATCAGTGCATCATTTTAGGTCATGAGAGTCAGTTATTTGGTAAAAGGTAAAACTCAGAGGATGGAGTATTCTTGTCTTCCCTTTGTAAAGTGGAGAATTGAATGCTCTGACAGCAATGACAGCCTGTCTGCATCTTGTTCCTTGCATCTTTAAATCCCACAGGGTCTGATGGGCATTGTAGAACATATTCATCATAGCAAACTTGGTGATCCCAATGTGGCACAGTTCATCTTGGCTGTTTAATTTGTGTTGTGCATGTCTGCTTTGGAATGAGAACTCCTCCTTTTCTTGTGCTGTTCCAGTGGTAAATGTAGCTCTGTCCTCTGCTGGGAACGAAACTTTGCAGTCTCATTAGGAATTGATTTCACTCCCTGTCTTAGAAACAGAAAATGGATTTTAGCTGCTTGCTTTAAACTCAGAGCATATACCTGGCTATAGTGCCACATAATAAGGTAAATAGTTGCTGTATAAATGCTCTGGTTCCTTTTATTAAGAAAGACTTTAAATTGACACAAGTGGAGCCCTTTTATCTTTTTACCCAGCAGGCAGCAAATGAAGTGAGGCAAACTGTGTTATAAAGGGAAATTTTGCTGAGGATATAAAACTGAAAGAGGGACTGGAGAACAATGAGAAGAATGGGAATTTGGAAGAAAAATCCCACAACTCAAAACTAGGCAGATGTCTTGACAGTAGAGGCTCAACTTTAAAACGGGAACTTGGTGCAGCACATCAGAGACTGAGTAGTGTTGTAACTCCCACAGGACACTCCCAGTCCTAGCTCTGTCCTCATCCAGGCTCTGCCCCTGAGAAGGATTACAAAAGAAGGACAAAATATAAAGCTGTAGTAAAAATTCATTACTTTGCTAATGCTTCCCTCAGCTAAGACAGGAGCAGCTCCACTGCTAAGCATCCTCTGGAAAAAAGGTTCAATGCTTAGTGGCCTAAAGGCAGGGCCTGGTAACAATATTGTCTTAGGAGCAGGGTTGGAGAAGAGCTGATGGTGATGAAAACCAGAATGACATCTGGATGCAGAGCTAAACAGTGTAATTCAGGAGTATTTTCAACCTTTGGTGGCTTTAGTGTTGTCTCCCAAAAGAGAATTTAGTGATGGATTAGTGTCACTAGAAGTTCCTTGAGCTGGCTCTGTTAGGAAGATTTATTTTGAAGAGGGCAGTAGTATAATAGGTGATCTCTAAGGCTGGTGCACTGTGGCAGCTTTAATTAGAAAGAATCCTGTAGGTATGTGTGCCAGTGATTTTCCTGCCTGAACTCTTCACCCTTATTCAAAATTAGTCTTTCTATTGATTGCCAAAAAGAAATAGCTTGAGTCTTTGTCACACAACCCTATCCCTAAAAATCTGTCCAGACTGATTGTCTGGAAGTCCAGAGGGACCTGTTGTCTGTCCTGGGTGGTGATGCAGGGGGTGAGGAGCCGAGTGACTCTGTCGTGTGGGTCTGCCCAGGGAACTCAGAGCTTGGTTTCCCGGGAGCGTGGTCCCCGATCGGAGCAGGGTGTCCCAGAGCAGCAGGAGTTTGCGGAGCGCTCTCTCGGATGACCACTAGATGACGGTGCTGTCCCACAGACTCCGTGTGTGCTGTGCTCTTCCACGGGGTCATTTCCCACCGTGGAGATGGCCAGGGTCTGCTGAAGGACAAGCAAAAATCAGCACCTTTACCCTCCTTAAGGTTCTTTCTGTGTTTTTATTTTCCCCTCTGAACTGAGAGGCAGTTTTCACATGAAATGTTGCACAGCTCAGGTTATTCATTCTGTTTAATTTGGGATATTATTCCTGCATCACTTAAGAGAAATGAGACTAACAATGTTGTGCCATCAGTGCTGAGGATGTATTTTGGGTGCCTTCACTGAGTTTCATTATTGGTGATTACACCAGGTGTTTGAACCATGAAAACTTGTCTGGAATAATATGCAATGCCCTCTGCATATACAGATGTTTAGTGCATAGCTCTGTCTTTGTGGTGGCCCCCCATCATCTCATTTGGTGGATGAATATGAGCCAAGGTACCCCTTGTTCTTTATTGTTTGTCTGCAACTCATTGCAACAAGGATTTGGTTGGTTTGGGGTTTTTTTTCTACTTGGGTACTTGTTACTGTATCTCTGGGAACAATCTCCTAAAGGCTCTCATCCCTTTGTAGCAGGATGCCCAGTGCTGTATGCTCCCTCACCAGCATCAGTATGGTTATGGTCAGGATGCCCCCCCTGTTGCAGGAAAATCAATAGTCCAGAATAAGGCTCCTGTTGATCTTGAGACCTCTAAATCCCCTGGCAGTGCTGCAGGGCTCTGGATGTGTTAATTCAATTTACAGCCACGATAAGGCAGCAGCAAGTAGTAAGAGGGCTGTAAAGTAATTTTTGTATAAGTGAGTCTTTGCAGAGACTGCAGAAATTTGGCAGGGTTTGCTCAAGAGACTAATGTTTTTAGTCATTAGTATTAATCAGGAAGAGAGTGCTGCATTTCATAGCTTGATGTTTCCTCTCCATGATACTCCCCCCACCAGGCTAGGTAGCACACTGATTAACGTGGAATGATGAAATGGAAACTGGAGCAGAATGGTCCTTCCAGGGTATCTGCTGGCAGGACTTCCTGTCGGTGCCAGCCAGATGGACTGAGTGGATATTGCAGTCCAGACTCATAAATAAACTCAGCTCCATTTGGCTGGGAGATGGATTTCATTCCCAGTGATATAATTCTCACACCAAGCCCCCTCCCTGTGATCCATCTTTCCCTCATGTGTGCTCAGCCTGTTCTTTTCACTGGCTGGAGAGTAGAGGGGTTTGCTGTGCCACTGGAGAGCCCAGTGCTGCCCCTGCTCCTCCTGGAGCCTTCTCTGGTGGTCACATCCTCACAGGTGCTGTGCAAGAGCCTCAGAACCCACCTGCACCCAAAACTCCTCAAATGAGTAAAATTACAATATTTAATGTTGTATTGAATTCAAGGGATATTGAAATTCAAGGGAACCAAGTTAAAGGAGATTCACCCCAATAGATATGAACAGAGTGGGCAGTGGGAATGAGCCTGGACTTAGAGTTTGCACAGTTAGCTTTCCAGCAGTATTGCCATCACTCTAAAAGGATGATTTCCATTCAGAGATGGAAAAGCCACTTTTTTAAAGTATTGATTCTGGCTATGTTGGCTGCCTCCTTTAGGTCTTATACTCACTTCTCCTATTTCACACAACCTTTTGTTTCTCTTTCTTTTTTTATTTTATTTACTCCCTCTAGCATTAAATATTTACCTCTTTTTCAGCTGAGAGCCCAATTTGGGCATGCTGGAACTCATGTCAAATTTCTAAATTGCCACTGGTGAAGCAGTTCTGGCATTAAAACAAAATGCCTTGCATCTGTTTATGGCTATCTGTAGTCTTTTAATTATCTGGTTAGCATATTGCATGGGAGAGAGCTGGTCTGCCTGGGGCAAGGCTAAAGATTATTTGGTGTTCCATCCTTAAACAACGGATTCCAAAAGGAGAACCCGAAATGCTCTGTTGTGACCTCAGCTTCTCAGCTCATATACTGGATACATCTATTTGTACTGATAGTGCCCTGGTCTAACTCAGCATGCATCTAACAAAATGCCATATAAATTATTTAAGATTGATTTTAATTAAAACCAGGCCTCTGAAAGGCACAAGTCATATGTATTGTGTTAGCTAGATGGAAGGCACTTGTGGACTCATTGCTGTGTTGTGCTTAATATCTCTTAGCTCAACTCAAGCTGCATCAGCTTGTGAAAACAAAATGTGATAAAATTCTTGTTAAATTTGCTGCTAAGCTCATTCATATTCCTTCTGAAGTCAACAGAAGCCCTGTCCCTGCTCTCGGCATCCTGGTGCTCATGGCTTTCTGGCTTCCCTGGAGCACCTGCAATGTGAAGCTGGCAGAGGTGAGAGATCACAGGACATCCATGCAGGCTTCTCTTGCAGTACTCCCCTGTGGTGGCAGCATTTGTACAACTCTTTGCACCTCTGTGAAGTTCCCAAGGCAGCTGCAGGAATGGGAATGGGTCTGGGACTGTGTCAGTGCACTGAGGAAGCAGCTCCTCACTCACTGCTGCTGTTCCCTGCATGGCACTGTTCCCTGTGGCAGGGAAAGTGTTCACAGTGACCTGAAAGGATCAATCACTGTGTTTGAAGGAGTAATATATATTTATATAACACAGGGAAAAGCATTTCAGTTCAAAGCTTGGCATAAATAATACATTAGGTTTTCTGCCTAAGCTGTGGTTTACCATCATGCTGAGACACAAATATAAGAGGGGGGAACCTATTATACAGAGCTCAGCAGGCTTCCATCTTGTTACTTATACATAAACTGAGGGAAGGTTACCCCTCTGTTCACATTATGAGGTGATTAGCATGTTGTTTAACATCAATTATGCATGTTCCATGTTTACAGGCATGTTAAATTATGCAAGCTGTAGTCTTTGGAGTTTTTATTTAATTTGTTGAGGGAGGGGGAAGAAAAACAACAGCAAAACAAACCTTTTAGTTTGATGACCTTCCCTCCCTTTCCTCTTTACACCCTGGCTTTTACATCTGAGCAATGTCAGTAAGAGAGATGCTTCCCCCATTGTTTTTGTCATCCACCATCTCTTGGGGACACGTGGCCTGGCTGATGGCTTGTATAGGGGCTGTGGCAATGGCAGAAAGTCTTTGGAAAATGTGTCTTGTAGCAAAGTAAAGACACTTGGGCTGCAAGTTTTTCTCTGCGTTACAGTAAATGTAAAAGAAAAATTAAATATGAGCGCAGGTGGACCCAGAAATGCTGGCTTAAGGACACTTGCCTTGAATGCCAGGCACAGGCTGGATCTTGCCCTTTGCAGGGCAGTTAAGTTCTTTGTTTTGAAGCAGTGAATACTTGAGCTTAAATAGGGTCTCAAGCACTTGAACCCTGTGCTGTGTTTAATGACAGTTTCAGTACTTCCAGGAGTAGTTTTCTACAGGTACTCATTGGAAAGTGTCTTCCCTGACACTTTAACCTCACTCTGCTTAGTTCTGGTGAAGTGGGCACCTGACCCTTCCTCCAAGTACATGGGTGCTTTTGAGCTGTAATGTGTGTTTCCCTGCTGATTAAGTTACATTTGCTGGTCATCCTGGTGTTTCACCTGCAGGGAGAGGAGTGTTCACTTCCTAGAAAAACAGGCTAGTCTGCAAACTCTCAGAGGAAATGGGTTTTTTTTTCAGCTCTTTACTCCAATTGAGAGAGGCTTTCAACTTTTGGAAAGATCTGGGGATGGGGGTAAATGCAGTGTCTGAAAGAATCCATCTTCTATGTCTTCCCACAGTGATAAGGCACAAAATACTTCCCTGCACAACTTTAAGACTTGAAGTAAAAATCACAAGCTACAGCAATGGTGTGCTGTAAGAAAAGAGCAGGAGAGCCTGAAGGCATGCTGGAGGTCATAGGTCCCTGCAACAGCAGCAACTTAGTGAGGTGAAATTCCCAGCTGAGGACCTAAGAAGAGAAACACATTCTCTGTTATGAAAAATCACCAAAGGGCAGGAAAAGACAGAAAATCTAGTGAGGTGTTTTAACCCTTGGCTTGCCTGCAGAAAGAATCAGCTGGGAATGAATCCTGCATCCTGCTTCGTGATGTTGGGGTGCTCATGGGTGATGGCTCTGTGAAACAAGGGCTTTATGTACCCTCTCTTTAAACCCTAGCCAGAAACATGACAAGCACGGTGCTGTGAGAACGTGATGGGATGGTTACAGGCACAGAGCCCTGCCTGTAGGACCAGTAGTTGGAGCAGAAAATATCTGCTGCTACTGTCTTCAGCTAACCTGAGTCCACAAAGCCATCCCAAGAACATTGAAATAAGCTGTGGATTTGCATCCTGTTCTTTTTACAGTAACAAAGCAGCCCCTGCAACCTGATATTGCTCCTGAGACTTTGTGCAATCACTGAGCTTCTGCCCACACCTGCACAGCAAGGCTGGTTTCAAACCCTAAAAACAGGGACATGTCAATATGAGGCTCTTTGTTAGTGCTATGGACACTTATTCATTTTTTTTTCTTTTCAAAAAGGGTTGGGCAGTGCAGTGACTCCTCAGTCAATATTTAAATATTACAGGTTTCTGGCAAACAGATGAGAAGGAATGTGATGCTGACAACCTGCGTTACTATCAGCATAAAATCCACAATAGAAATGAGTCAGAAATTGAGTCCTAATGCACACAAAGAGCTTGTAATCTCAAAATCCGTATAGCACCAGGGAGAGAGCTGCAGGCTGTGATTCACTGAGGAGAAGCTTGGGTGTCCAGCATGATTCATCGTGGTCACAGGTAAGAAACAGGGAGCAGGACCAGCAGTGAAGCAGATTCAGGATCTCATTTTCCTGACTGGCTGCATGTACATGCTGTGCAGTCAGCAAACATACACCTGTCTGGGTAATAGCTAGAGAGGGATACACACAACATGCACACACATCTCAGAAACAGATGGGGAGGCTCATAAAGTAAATTTATGGAAAGGCGAGATTAAGCTGGAGAGGCAACAAAATGCTGCAGGACTTAAATGAGAAATATATGTTGGCAACGGGACAGTGCTTAGAAAGAACAGAAAAATCAATTGTTGTTTAGTTGAAGCAGAGGATATGGATCATTTAGCAAGGGCTGGGAGAAAATATCCCAAGAATAGTAACAGTGCTTGCAAGGAGCTCAAAGAAAGCAGTTATTGCAAGAGTTACAATTCCCAGGGACGTGCACCACCTGCCCTGGTGTGCAGAGGGCAAGTCTGCTGAACCAGATTGGACAGGGACTAGAATATATCAGAGTTTATTGTGCCAAGTGAGAGGCAAACAGTGAGGCATCTCTCAAGACCTGGAGATCTGGGATCCTGGAATTTGTGTTGTATCCCCCATATTTTGCAAATGATTTCAAATATGAAACAGCTTTTTGAGGGAAAAAGTCTTATTTTATGAGAGCTCTTTCTTCAAGACCCACTTCTGTGATATCTATTACATCTAAAGCAATTAGTGATAATTCTAGTGTATTGAGCAAGAGTTTGGAAGTCTGCTAATGCATATTTATTTTTCAGAGAAAGTGTGGGTTGAAGTGATTCAAAGTCATGATCTATACCAAAAATTACCACCTTACCTGCATGATGTCCCTTCACATGCATTTAATAGTGGCTCTTTACCCTTTATTGTGTTTGTGATAATTTAAACCTCTTTGCCCTAACAGAGTTGTGAGGAATTTGATAAAGTTTTAGACACTGTAGGACTGTGCAGGGCCTTTATTACCCAACAACACTTCAGTGTTGCTGCTGTAGAAGCAAATAGGAGCAGTAGTGATATAGAATTACTCTTGTGAATTATCCACATAGATATGTGTCAGGCTTGCTTGTGTGTCAGATATGTGTGTGCAAACCAAATATCGAAGAACAAGAAATGTTAGAGACTTCCATGCTGCTCTGAGAAAAGCACATCTTGAATTTGATCCAGCCATTTGTGAAGTAAAGAAAGAAACCCATGAGCCTTTGATAAGCAGCAAGATTTCCTCTTTTTTTTTTTTGGTCTGTATTCCTTGACTGCATTTGTGTGTTTGGAAATTTTTATCTAAGAAACTGTAAAATATCAGTAATAGCCCAGCCTCTACTGAGTGTTAAATGGTTCAAATACTAAAACTCTGTTTTAGTTTGCTTCCTAAGAGCGTTGTGCTGCTCTTGAGTCCTTTCAGTTCCTCACTCCTACCTGAGCTGACAGAAGTAATTTCTTCAGTCTCTTTTCATGCGTCTTCTTTTGACCAGAGCACTGCAGGACATCATCCAACTCCCTCTTCTCAGTGACCTGTGAGTCTGTGTTCTCACTCTGCTTCATTTTTATCAAATGCTGTAGATGCTCATTGTCTGTGTTTTACACCACTGGGCTATTTACAGTAATATTTTGTTAGCAACAGATTCCTGCATGCACCTGGAGAAGGAGCTGATCCAGGCAAAGTTTTGCCTGATCCAAGTTATAAATTAAAAATAGGCTTATTAAATTGTTTAATATCTTTTCTGCTCTTGGCACATGTTATACACATGAATAATTAAGAATTAGTTCCAATTCATGATATACAAAACCCTCTAGAAGCTATGGTATTTCATTACTGTCTTTTATCATAATGTGAAAAAAAAGACTTTTTTTTTTTTTAAAGTCCCAAACTGAAAAGAAAAACAGAATCTTACAGAGACAAGTGATCTCTGAGCTGCAAATGCTGTGGATTCTGGGACGAGAGGTTTTTGATCTGATATTTAAATTCATAGTTATGAGAATGTTTTAGCCTGGTTTTTAATACAGTTGCTAGTTTGGTTTCAAACATTAAAATTCAGGATTCATCCATGTATGAAGGTGGTTATGTAGGAATGCACACGTGCCTGTCTGTCTGTGGAGGTCACATGAGAATGACCATCGTGTTTCTGGAGTTGTTCACTGGAGCACCCTGACAACTACAGCACTGAACAACATAGTGAGAGCTTGCTTCGGTTTTATTTCCAGTGTCTGCATAATGTACTCAGGGTGTTTATATTTTCATGATGCATCTCCTACTTTGCTGCCCCTTTCCCCAAGCATTTAACCTCTCTGAGTCTTTACCAGTAAGACTTTGTTCCTGGCTGATCTACCTTTGCTCAAAGGCACCTCTGCTCTGAGAAAAACCTCCCAATAAAGTGAGAAGAGAGTGAGTTGGATTTAAGTATTACAGAGTGCAAAAGGTGTTTCAGAGCAATAAAAGTGTGGGATTTTTTTTGTGGCCCTTGTGTTTTTTAATTGACATTTACCAAACGTCCTTGCACTCAGTCCAGGCTTTTTAAATCACCTTTGCCTAATCTGTAGTTTATGATTACAGGCTTACGGGCTTTTCAAGGACTTTTCAATAATTATTGGTGGAACTAGGGGGGAAACTGAGACAAAGAAATTGGGCACAATCAGAAGGTTGAATGAGAAGTGTTGGGTATGGTGTTGGGGATGTAAGACTGAGAATCATGGCTCAAGGTCCTCAAGAATGAATGAAATCTGTCTTGTCTCTTCAGGACTTAACTAGGTCTATATTTGAAGATGCAGCTGCAGTGATACTTTGTGAGCTTTTTCAGGTGTGTGAGTGTGTGGTGATTGTTCATCAAAGACAGGATTTGTGAGAAGATTACGGGGTCACTGTAGTATAAATCTGTGGTATAACAGCTGCTGGCTCCTGTTTAGCCTTATTTAAGTCAGTGTAAAATGCACTTTCTCCTGCTGATCAATCCTGTATAACCCTTCCTGTATAGCACATGTTGCTTCAAATTAGGAATGGTGTAATAGACTAGTGAGAAGTTCTGTAGGCTAAGGATGAGCAAAGATCCCTTTGAGGGATTCATCTCTACAACTGCATTTTCCTTCTGCTGTGAAGTACAAGTACTGCTGCTGTCTAAGACCTCATGGAAATGGGACCCAGGAAATTTTAGAGAGGGGCTGTTTCTTCTTATGAATTACAGAAAATTCTGCCCCTCCATGTATTGCACATTCCTGTGTCCAACCCTTGAGCATCTCTCCTATATGGGTTTGTTGTTGCTACTAAGGAAGCAAAACCTGAGTCTTAATTTTTTTAAATGATCCCAAAACATAGGTGATTTCTCTGTAAAAAGCATATAAAAATGCAAGTGATAGAACAACAAAACTAAGCATTAGGCTAAGTCCAACGAATTTTTGATAAAAACACAGGAGAGTTGATCTACAAATACAATATTTCTGCCTTTTTCCATAAAGAGCAGACTATTCCACTGAGTTCCTGTTTTAGAGCTTTCTTCCATTTTCCGTTCTTTCTCTAGGTAAGTGTCATCTGCAGCATGCAGCAGTGCACTTTGCCTCCCAGTGGATTGTCCTTAGGCAAGACAAACTTTAATTGTCTTATTTTTCAGCCACCGTAGCCTTGCTTCCTGCTGTAAAATGGCTCCTAGCTTAGCTTTGCACATCACTTTCCTTGCTGATGTCCTTGGCATCTACTGCTGATTCCTCAAGACAGTGTAAAAAAGAAAACCATGCCTTGCTTGTGGAATCTCTTTTGTTTGTTTTCTTTGTGCTGCTGATACTCTTATTCCTGAGAACTGCCTGCAGTCTTGTGTGGGCACTTGAGTGCCTGTGAAATGTGCCTGTTGTGATCCAATCAGACCTGCTCAGGTTTTGTTCCACTCCAGCGTCTGAATCCTCACCCGAGGAGTTGCATGTGTCAGTGTGACAGACCAGTTTGATACTGATATAAAACCATGTGAATTATGACAGAATAAATCCAGTTAGCACATTAGTGAATCTGACCTTTGTGGTTTATTGGCCTGAGGAGACGGCAGCAGCACTTGTGCAGGTATCTCAGCAGTCATTGCAATTCTCCATTCCCTTTTTATTGGGGAGAGAGGGAAGGGGAAGCTGAAGCTATCTGAAAAATGAAGCCTATCGAAGAAACAAACAAACTGCCTGTTCTGGTATTAGAGTCATCAATCTTGGTCGGGCATTATTGCCAAAGGAGAACTAGGCTGGAGAAATATGCCTGTCAGTGTTCAATCATTACGTACATTAGATACTGGTTGGCATTGATACATATTAAATAAAGGAGTGTGAGTTGTAGCTGCTCCAATTTTCTCTGTGTGGAATGCCCAATTCAGTGATAACAGGCTAAAAACGCTCTCAGCAGCTCGTTTATTCATATGTACATGGAAAAAGGGGTTGCCAGCTGGGCAGACTTTAACACTGTAAAGAAGAAATTTGGTTATGTGCTAGGAGATCTGTAGTCACAATCAACAACCTCTAAAGGATTCAGCTCAGGAAGAGTGAAGGCATGGTGCTGGGGCCAGTTGAAGCATTTGCAAAGTGGCAGGAGAAATATATATATTTATATAAAGGAGAGAAATAGTGATGATTCCTGTTGTCCTAGAAGTCAGTGGAAGGCTTAGAAACTCACAGGAGGGAGTTGACAGCTATTAATAAAGCTCCATTGGAATTACACCTCCAGATTTGAGCATGAGGGCAGTGATGCCACAGGTGGAGTGGGAGGGAGGATCAGATTGGGCTGGGTAACAGAAGAATTAAGTTCATATGCTCAGCTCTCTTTTGCTCTGAAGCTCCTACAGCAATAGGAACAAACTGTGCCAGCTGCTGCGTGGTGCTACAGAACAGCATGGAGGGGCCAGCACAGACAGCAGAAAAGTCTTCAAGCTCAATTGCAGACTCCTAGGATGGACTTGGTTTCCTACCAACAAAGCAAATTTTATAATATGGTGACTGCTCAAGAGAAATGTCTTTCTGGCATCTGCATTGTAGCTGTTTTAGAAATAGGCACATAGACATAGGAACCTGTGCCCACAGAATTGCCTCCTTTGCAGGGAACATAGTTCACAATGGTGATAGATGTAGCAAAGGTGACATGCTTCCTTCTCAGCATGTTTCAAGGCTTTAAAAGTGCAGTATTACCTTTCAAAAGCTTTCCATAGCTTCCTTAATGCTGCAGCTCAGGGTGATAGGAATCCTTGGCTAGAGAAAGGCAAAGGTCTGAGCACAGCTGTTCCTCTGCACAGAACAGACTGAAAACACTGTAGTTAAAAAGCAGAATTTTCCTTTTGAAAAATGGAAGAAAACATTTCTGAAGCCCTGATCATGCTGAACAGAAATACCTCATTCAGGTGGGAGCTGTGCTTTGAAGTCTTGTGCTTCTGTCTCTCTTGCCGACTGCAGGTCCCTCATCATGTTGTGTCTTAGCCCAGCCAAGGGCTGAAGAAATCAAAGCAGGGGTGGGATCCTGCCCAGCAAACCCAACACAACCCCAGGCAGAATCAAGCAGTGCATGCCTTAAAGTGAGGTATTCTCCTGACAGCAGCAATGCCCCTGACTCTCAGCAAGACAGAATGGGGGACCACGGGGCAACTGCCTCATTGCCTGGGTGTCTCTTTCACTGTGTGGAGCTCTTCAGTGCTCAGGATCCCAATTTGATATCATCAGATTCTCCATCTAGATTACTAAAACTGACAGCACAATGAATGCCAGCTGTGCCAATGAATTTACTAAGCATCAGCTCTGCTGACCATGCTTTCCTGCTCTGAACTTCAATTTTTCTCTCTAGCCCAGCAATGTTTGTGCTTCTTTCATGCTCACTGTGTTGCTGGACCTTGGTGTAGCTCTTCCTTCCTTTGTTTTCATATCCTATGGAACATTACACTTTGTCAGGACCCAAAGTATACATATCTCAGGTAATAACATTGTTTTCCAATGACACTGTGGACTCTCTGCTGTTCCCACTGGTTCTTCCATTACTTGTGCATCCTATGTGAGATAAATACACCTCTTCACCTCAAAACATTTTCTAATGTAAAAAACGCTTCTGTTTCACAAAGTGCAATTTCTCTTCTTTTATAGGGTTTACATTTTGGCTTTAATTTTTCTTCTTCATTCTACTTTCCATTCCTTAGTGCTGAAGCTTTGCTAAACGTACAGACTTGGTTTGCTTTGATGAAGGGGAAGTTTGAAAATGCCTTCAAAGCCTGAGCTATGAATAATTTCATTCCACACAAGTGTGTCTTGACTGTGCTTCCTGACAGCTGGGTGCCAGGAAACCCTAACCCCAAACTAGATGTTAGACTTGTGTTTCCCTCCTGCAAGTCTCTCAAGGAGATACCAGATGTGTTAACTTTTATTGTTCAATTCACATGGTCCTCATGTGAATTAGTAGCAGTAGAGCCACTGATGTTCAAAACATGACTGGGTAGGGCCCATGATGCTGTTATTGTGTTCTTATTTTTGTCCCTATGGACCTCCATAAAGGCAGGTACAATGTGCTTTTTGATCTCTGTAAAACATCCTGACATCTCAAGATGGAAATTGCTCCAGTGCACTCTGCTGCTGTCTGCCTTATTTTCCCCAGTTTTAGAAAGCCTTCATCTAAATCCCCTTATCTGAAATACATGAGAATAAGCAGTGGATTTTGATATATTCCAGTGGTGGATCAACCCTCGGCTGAGTGCCAAGGCTATTCTCTAATTCCCCCTCAGCAGGATGGTGGTAGGGAGAAAATAAGATAGAAAATCTCGTAATCAAGATAAATGGTAGTTACCATCATGGGCAAAACAGACTCGACTCGAAGAAAAGTAATTTATTGCTAATTGCCATAAGTTCGGTTAGTGGTAAACAAATAAATTAAAACAATGCATGCAGGGAGTGAGGCACTCTTCACCACTCTGCCTCTCCATCCTCCTCACAGTCAGATCAGGCTCCCTAACAGCAATCAAGGAGCCTTTGGATATGGAAGAAACAACTTTTATCTGCACTCAACACCAGGCACTGCCTGAGTGACAGCTGGAAAGAAGTGTGAAGTCCGAGTGCATGAACAACTCATGCTCCTGGGAACCAGTTTCGTATGTACTTCCAGTTCCATTTCAGAACGTACAGCTCAAATTTCTGGTGCTGTCCTCAGGATGGGAAAGAGGGAGTCAGTCCAGTCTAATTTGAGGCAGCCCTGGCTGATTCGTCAGGCTCCGTCTCTGGCTGTTATTCTCCAGCTGTCAGACGCGGCCGGCGCTCGAGCCCAGCATGGGGAACGACAAGCTCAGCTGTCAGGAGCATTCAGCATCCTTTGACCGCCTGCAGCTGTGTCCTACCTAAGCTAAATCCCATCCTGACCACTGTGGGAATTATAATCCATCAAATTTGAGTGACTGGCGGTGTCAGGGAGATGAATGCTCTTCCTTGAGCGAAAACAAATGCAGGTAAACACTGGGTTTGCACATGGGCTCTGGTCTGTCTTGTGAGCAGTGAAATTCTTACATAGAGTGAGGAGGGGTATTTACAACATATACGGGGTGTGTTGTGTTGTCCTGGGTTGTAGAGCCAAATATGTGTATTCTATTTTCATCTGTGGAAGAGAGGCCTGACCCCTTCGGATAATGGGCCATTAGTACCACCCCAGGCTATACCCCGCTCCCAGAGCAGTGCATCTGCATTTCCATCACCCCATTGTGAGATGCATCACATGCCCCTGGCAGTGGGATGGGGGCAGGCAGTTTCTACCTGGTATAAACTGAGACAGAGGGACTGGAAAGCAGCTAGCTTCACCTGGTTTTCTGGGAGGAAGACTGGAGCCCTTCTGATCCACTGGACCCTTTCCCATCCACTGGACCCTACTCATCACCACTGGACTCTACTCATCACCACTGGACCCTACTCATCACCACTGGACCCCTGTTACCATCACTGGACCCTTTTTTGCTACAGGATCATCTCTACTTCAACAGAACCACATCTGCCACTTCAGAAGGACTTACCTTTGAACTGCACCCAGCACCCTGACCAGCAGGGTGCCAGGTTGTAGCTCTGACTCTGTCAGGCTTTTCTCCAAAATTGTTGTTTGTTTGTTTTCTTGTTTGGGTGGGTGGTTTTGGTATTTTTCTTTTTCTACTATATTTATATTGTTAATATTCTTAGTAAAGAACTGTTATTCCTATTCCCAAAATCTTTGCCTGAAAGCCCTTGATTGCAAAATTATACTATTTGGCGGGTGGGGGTTACATTCTCCATTCTCAGGGAAACTCCAGTTTCCCTGGTAGATACCTGTCTTTCCAAACCAAGACATGTGTGTTAAGCCCTCACAGAGTCAGTACAATGCAAATTTCTTGCCAGGCAAACTGAGGATGTGTGGGAATTCCAGACCCAGAGAATTCTCAAAACCTTGTGCACACAGGCCCAAATACAGCAGAGAATACAGGGTCGACCTGAGGCCTTGGAAAAGACTTCCAGACCTAGAGACTGGAAGAAAAAATGTGGGTTTGTTGTTTAGATAGGAACATACTAAGCTAGGCAGTGGAAAGTTTTAGAGTTTAAAATTAAGATATAGAAGTAGTAATAAAGGTGATAAGAAGTTTTAAGGTGTAGTTCTGTAAGTTTGTTTGTCATTAGATGATGGGTCAAGAGAGTCCACACTGCAGCAGAGACGTGTGATACAAATTAATTAGGGATTGGTGTGAAAGTAAAAACATTCTTTTTGGCAGTAGTTTATTGGCTAATTAACCTTTAAGAGACCTTGTAACCTGTGGTATTGTGACCACTGATGACCACTGACCACCACTAGCCATGAACTCCTGGCGTATGCAGTAAAGACATTCTCACCCTTCATGAGACTGAGGCAATAAATAATGCTTTAAACATCTCTTAGTGATCCTGTCCCTCATAAAATCCCAACAAGGATGGACCAAGTATTGACTAGCAAAGAGTTTCTGGTGGTCTCTCCAATATTGGGAAAGATTTTTGTGCCAAGATGCTGCTGGATGAGCATGATTCCACAGCACAGGCTTGGTTAGATGGAGAAATGTTACAGTTTCAGTAGTTGTGAAAACCAGCACATGGAGCTGAAGCGACCAAACCCATCTGGTATTTATTAGTTTCTCCAAATTTTAATGATTTTTCAATGAATGATTCCTCAGGCTGATTTGGTTGAAAAGATTCAGGCCAAGTAGTAATTTCAAAGTTGTTATCTGCAGGATAATCTGCTGAGGGCACAGGCTATGGGAGGTTTTCCCTGAAATAAACGAGTGCATCCACCTTTTGTGAGTGGCAGCTGAACGCAGCCTTGTACATGGTCTCCTCCTTTTTTAAAAAAAAAATACCAGCACATTTTTACTCGTGGGAAATCTGAGTCATGTTTTGACTCATGGGTTTATTCTGGTAAATTTTACATCCTCCTGGTTTCTGGACTGGAGCAGCTGTGCAAGGGAGAGCTGCAGCTCTGCATCCAGGTTTTTCCTGGAGCTATTGTCACAGAGGGATGCAGAGCTGTGGTCCTGCCAGTGCACACTGATTGTCCAAGCATCATATTAAGGATTACTCTGCTATTTGGCCATCTCTTTGTAGACTTTGTGTACTTCAGAAACAGAGAATTGTGAGAGAGATTTATAGTTAATTAAGGACTTCATTATCTAATCTTACCTTTTATTATAACTCAGGCTAATGAGCTCTACTCAGTCATTCACATGCAGAAGCCAGGCCTTTGACAGAGTCCCAGCTCTGACTGAAAAATGCAGCTGTGTGGGCAGTCCAGGGTATTCCTCTGGAAACCCTGGACAAGCAGAGACCTGTACAGGGGGGTTTGAAACCTGTACAGGGAGGTCTGAGAAATGTACAGGGGGTTGTAGACCCTGGCATAGACACCAGACAGGCAAGGGTCTCGACTATAGTCCATGGGAAAAGTTACCAACACTATGGGAAGAATTGCAAACTCTCAAAGATAATAAAAGTAGTAATATTTTAGCACTAAGGGTTTATGACTGGAGACAAGATGGAGGATTCTGGGCATTGCCCTAGGGTCTTCTCCTTCTTCTTCATCTCCATTTTGTACAGTAGTGATGACATTAACTAGATTTAGAGAGATTGGGTTAGAGTGAAAAACACCTGTTTAGTATAGAGTATAGATATTGGTTCAATTGTAAATAATGTTCACGTAATTATCTGTATATAAGATGACGAGCTGTGGGCAGGCGGGCAGTCGTCACCTGTTGCCCGTGCTGTCCAGACCTTGGCAGAGCTCAGAGAAAAAGTATTGTGATAAGATAAAATAAACAAGAAGAGCAACCTTGAGAAAGAACATCTAAAGGCTCCTCGTCATTTCTGTGGGCAGCTCTGGGCTTCCTGGAGGACAAAGGGCAAATACCACCCTAATCTCGGGCGAGCAGAGAGACCCCGAGACAGCTGAATTCACCATGTCCCTCTCAATTATGCTCATGAATAATTTGCTTATGATATTCGAGGATGCTTGCAGGGTATAAGAAATTCATCTTTGTGTCTGGTTTCCCTGAAGAATATTCTCCATTTCCTGAAAATACAGCAGCCTATGCTGAATGTGCACTGCCTCCCTCCTTGTCATTCATTATAGCCCTGCTGGAACATTTCCAGTGGCAAGGCAGAAGTGTGCTGCAGAAGTGCCTATCTTGAATTGCATCTGCTGAAATGGACATTTTAGTGAACTGCCCAAAGTCTGGAAATTATTCATGCTGACTATTTGGGAAATGCTTTCAAATAATGAATAAATTTGCAGGAATCAGAGATTGCTCATGAAAGATTAATGATGGTAGAGATGACCTTTTCTTTTACATCCCCCAATTTAAGTTTCAGCATTAGGTCTCATCTAGTCTTGTAGGTTTGTACATCTGCTTTTGAAGTTACTGCATCAATGCTGATTCATTCAAAAGGAGAATTAGGTTTGGAATCATTTTAGGGAGTACATTATATTTAAGGGCATGGAAAGGAAGAGGGGGCAAAGCCACCTATTATCTCGAGAAAAATATTACTTAATTTCTGATTTGAAGTTTTTACTTTTGTTTTATTTTACCACTGCATTTTCTTTGTAGGGGTTAATTAAGGCTATTCTATTACTGAAAGTTATTTCCTTCTCATAATTAGAATGTGATGTTCATTTTCTTAGGCTGTTTTATTCTGGTCAATATTCATTTCAGTGTTTAATCATTTCTCCTCCTGTCTGCTTATAATTTTGCCACTTGCAAGAAACATTGCCCTGGCATTGGTGTTGGTCTCTTTGTTCCTCCAGTGTACAATGCAATCACCTTTGCTCTGGGTTACATGGGGCCTGTGGATGGAGAAATCTGATTTTTAGGATAACAAGTCCTCAACTCTTGAACCAGAGATTCTCCTTAGCTTGGCATCTGTGGGAAATGTGGATACATGGAACTGTGTGTCATTTGAAACTCTTGAAACTCTTGTTCTCATGGTTTAAGCTAAGCTGGGGTCAAACAGTATTTATTTAGAGCTGCCTGGTAAAGTACCAAAGAAATCTGAGCCAGAAGAGCCTAATGGTCCCTGGAAAAAAGGGAAGTCCTAAAAAAATTGTGGGAAGGCTGGAACTGTGGTGAGAACTGAGCTGTGGTGGATTTGGGAATCCCACAGAGAAATCTAAAGTATTAAGCCTCAGCTGAAGATGCCCTGGTGGAGTGATGGCCAAGGCTCAGTGTCCAGGGGAAACTGCTGTGTGAATCTGAAGGGTATTGCTGGGGCTGAATCCTCTGTGTGTGTGTGTGTATGTCTGTGTGTGTGTGTCTGTGTGTGTGTGTGTGAAACCTGTGCTGCTTCTGACTGTAAAGGGCCTTGTTGATCAAATTGTGGGATTTCTGAATCAGAGAGTTAAGTGCTGCTTGGCACAGTTTGTTTTGTTGTCCATAATGATAGGCTGGACTGCCATACATTTCCAGCTATGCTTTTTTTTTTTTTTTTACCCTGAGCCATGTTTGAAAGGATTGGTGTAGCATAGCTGATAACTGTGGAGCAGAAAGAAAATGGTTTCTTAAAAATAGCTGAGCCTACACTAGGGAGCTCATTATTTCCGCTGTACTACTGAAAGACACTCCATTCACCAAGACAGGCTTTCAT
The DNA here is from genome assembly GCA_013400275.1 of Rhadina sibilatrix. Taxonomy (NCBI): domain Eukaryota; kingdom Metazoa; phylum Chordata; class Aves; order Passeriformes; family Phylloscopidae; genus Rhadina; species Rhadina sibilatrix. Next base: position 9,856 of record VWYO01016421.1, on the reverse strand, counting down.
CAAAGAAATCATCAATGCAGTCTGCCATCATCTCTCAGAATACCTTGTTCTCTTCTCCATAATTAAAATACAGGAAGGCCTTTTCATTACCCCCCTGGCAGTGTGTTCCCTCCTGCTTGGTTTGTGCAGCCTTGCTGAACACAGGGTCAAATGCTGTGAGGGAATTCTCAATGAGAGGACCTGAGACTGGTACGTGAGGGGATTTTAATTCCTCAGGAAAGGTAAAAGTGTCTTTGGGTTGTTACAGGGGAGGTGCAAATCCATCATTTCAATTCTTGCATCATAAACCACTCATTCCCATTTTACACTGTAGTGCAGAGGGTAGACTTAAATGGATTTAACTTAGCATTCCATGTATTTCTGCACTATTTGAAGCCACACAGTCTAGTCACTGTTTGATTTCCTTGGCTTTACTAGTCACCAAGGGATACAGCATTCTGTGAAACAGGATGGAGTGTGTGTGAACTGCTGGACTAACCTCCTAAGCAGATTTAATGGATGACAAATGGAAGTGAAAAATGCTGCTCCGTTGTGCTAGACAAAACCTAAACAGATCTGGAACTCCATTGTGATTTCCCAGCTTCTGCTGTCTTACTATGCAATTTAGATTTTAACATCCTAGAGATGAAATTCTCTGCAGTACAACCTAGAGGGTGCCCATTAAAATACTCATCATAGCATGGAGCAATTCTGCAACACTTATTTCTCTAGCAATCAGAAAGTCAGTGCTAAAAGAAATAGCTTTCCCTGCCCTCCCCCCNTTTTTTTTTTTTTTTTTTTTAATTATAAGTAGAATTCGTTAGTTTGGTTTCTTTTAGAAGCAGATAGTAGGGCTAATGAAGATAGAAGCCAAGTTTTTCTTGACACAGCTGACTGGGTTGACTATGATTTATTTGCAGTATAGCAACAGCTCATTTTCTTTGCATTCATGTACTTTGCATACTGTTATTGCTCCAAAGTTCTCACAATTAAACTTTGAAAATGAGTAGTACATATTTGAATGACAAGTATCTGCAGAAAGGACTGACTGGGTGTGCACTGAGAATAAGCTGAAACCACCAGTAGGCTCTTGTCCTAATAAGTTTGCTAAGGCACAAATGGAGAAGGGAAACAATGGACTGAAAAAGAAGAAACATATAGTTTGTGTTCTGGAAACAAGAAGTTCACAGAAGTAATCTCTAAGTAAAGTAGAACTGGAAGGTGGCACTGCCAAAAGTATGTTCTGTTGTCCAAAGTGACAAAATTGCCACTGCTAAGGAAAGCAGTAATGTCAGTGGTGAAATTTACCTTGTGTTCATTAATTATTCTCTCCAAATGCCATCTCAATCCCATTAACCATCCTTTTTCATTCTCAGTGTCACTTTTTGTCCTTATGTGCATTGCAGCAATATGTACATTTCTAAAGTCCCACATCATTGCTGCAAGAGTTGTTCACTGTGCTAACTGCACAGCTCCTTTTTCTGACACTCCAGAGTGGCAAGAACTTGATATGAAAGAAGAGCATATGGTTTTTCCCCTAAAATGTTCCCCAGAGAGTCTTTTCTGAAATGGGAATGCACCATCAAGCTCTCATTTTTCAACTACCTATGTAGCTGCACTTATCTTTTGTAAGCTGCAGTTTTCCACCAGGAGAACACTCCCTGTTTTCATGTTGGGTAAATGGCCCAGATGTCTGTCCCAGAGCTGGCATAGTGAGATCAGGATCTGGCTGTTGATGAAACTGCTCCCAAGGGCAGAGGATGCCAGATTTCTGCCAGGGAAACTACAAGACCCTGTTGGCAGATCAGGCTGTATCTGGCCAGGTCTGCTTTGCAGAGGGGCTGTTCCTGGGGGCATCTATTAGGTGAGGAAGGAAATGCCAAGGACATCATTGAATTGCGAGCCTTGGGAGAAAACCCTTCACATCTGTTTCAGAAATGGGCTTCCAAATGGCTCCCTTCTTCAAATGGCAATCTGTGCTGTGTGTTCTCTACAGAGCACTGATTACCACAGGCATGTGTGAACCCCAGGCTAACAAGATGTGATCCCAGACAAAAGGCAGGTGTGTCTGGCTGTGATAGCAAATGACAGAACTGGACAGAAAGAGCTAACTATAATTTTAAATCTTTTTTTTCCTCCCCTTCCTGCCTCTGGGATTGTTCTCCATATCCTCTGAGGGTATGGAGCTCAAAATGAGACCTTTGTCCCCCAAAGCTGCCTTTTGAGATGTGAGTGGAGAAAAACCACACTTGTTTTTGTAGAACAGAAGAAGAAAATACGTTATTTTTCTTTGCAGATAGGCCAGGCTGCCTTGCTTACACCTTCCCTTCACTGAGTTATTACAGACAGCGGTATCTGTGGTGTGAATTATGCTGTGTTCCTGCCAAAAGACACACAACACATTGGCCATAGATCTCATAAATGTCAGGGGTATATAAGGAAGGTAATCAATGATAGTTCAAATCCAAAAAACAAAGGGGCTGAAGACTAAAATTCGGCTTCGTTGATGTTTAACTTGAACTTGAACATTCTGAGAAATGGATGTTCTTGAAAAGCAAATTGCTATTACAGTTTAGCACTGATTTATCTTAGAGCAGCTTAACAAGGAAGTTTCACCGCTTGCTCCGTGGACTGGCACTGAAATGCAGCATTAAATCTCCCAGGGGCTGTTAGCACCCCACAGTGAGCCAGGCCTCTCTTACCCCAGAGAAACTGCAGACAGAAAGCTTTAGGAGATTCTGAAGCAATTTTAGAACAGTACTGAGCAGACACTGGATGGTCCTGTTGCTTTTCCTGACAGAAGTTCAACCAGTTAAACTTGATCAAATATTCCTTTTTTCTTTT